>JASVEL010004106.1:0-18664 GCA_032618575.1 Nicotiana noctiflora | reverse complement strand
TATATATATATATATATATATATATATATATATATATATATATATATATATATATATATATATATTGATGTGCTTAATGAAAAATGGCATAAATGTTCATGATTTCATGGCAAGATATCGAATTTTTCATGACAAGAAGGTATGCTTAAAAGTGAAGTATAGTGTATTAAAACGCTTAGGAGGGTTAGTTACCATTTTCTCACATATATCACGCCCTTCCTTTAGCTTACATTACAACCTATAAAGTCCTACTTGGTCCTAAACTTTGTGAGCTTAAATTAGTTACATTACGGGCAAGCCTAAGGTACTAACTTGCGTGGCATAAGAGTTTCTTTGTGAGGGTGAGCAAATTATTTCTATATTTGAGTCCTTAAACTATACTTAAACTTATATTGAATGTGTGGACTACTTTCTCTATGTGGTTTGTTGGCGAAGGCACATGATTTGCAAAGGATTGGTAGAGACCTTGATTTTTGAGTAGGCACAAGGAGCGAGTTATAGTGTCCAATGTATAAGAGTCATGTTTTGAGCCAAGGATGTTAGAAGAGTCACACAAATATTTTAAATAATTGTGGCATGAGTTTCCTGAGGAAATGTATGAAGAGTGCATATTTTGAGTTCTAAGAGTTGATATAAACCATTTTCATTGGTATGATGCTTGAGTATGTTTTGAAAGGTATTTATTGCATATGCGCTTAATTTTAAGTTGCTCGAGGACGAGCAAGAGTTTAAGTGTGGGATAGTGATAAATGATGAAAAATACATATTTTTGAGTATATTTCCATATCAATTCTTGTGTGAGTTGCGGGATTTTACGCGGTTTTCAAAGTGAAATATACTCATTATTTGTTTCTTATGTGTAGGAACGAGTTTGGATGATAAATGATCAAAAGATAACAATTCGACACAAAAAGAAGAGATGAAAAGAATTGGGAGCCCGTCCAATTTCGTGTGTGGAACAAAAACGGATGCAAAAAAGGAGAAAAATAAAGTCACAAAATAGAAAATCTAAGCAAAAGTAGAATCGCTTCGCGAACAAGAAAATTGAAAAGCTGAGTCTACATCCAAGTTCGCGCGCTGCACGAAAGTTGACGCGCCCTCCAGCTCTCCTATCCGAAGTTGGATGGAAAACTTCTGCCCCTCATCAATCCTAGGTCATATAAATACATCCTAAAATATCACTTTAAATGGATAGAAGGCTTTAGGTAGGGAAAAACACGCTAGGAGCAAGACGGAGAAGGATTCAACTTCATGTTTTCTCTCTTTCTTCCTCTATTTTCATTATTGGTTATGAATTCTAGTATTGTAGTTTTGCATCTGATTATTTATAGCTAATTTGTTATCTATGATTTTAATGGAACCTCTTAGAGGATAAATTCTTGTTATATTTTTATATAATTGAGTCATTGGATTTCTCTACATGTTCAACTACGTATTTGTTGTTGTTGGTTGAATGGCCATCAATTGACTGTGTCTATTTAGTATGTATTGCTTGGAAAAGGTACATATTTATGTAGTTGTTGAAGTTCATCACTCCTAACTTATGTGAGGGATCAATACGGAGGGTTTAAAGGTGGGATTAGGAATAATGAAGCTTTGGTGCGATCTTAGTGAGCGATGCACTAGTGCCAGCTAGCGTAGTTCGGAAGAATATGTCTTGTAAATTGTGATTGTGGCTCAGAAGAGAATTATGACATCAGAAGTACTCACGATCGATCGGTAGAGAATACTTAGACAAAATTATAGAAGATGTAGCGGGAAAAATTCCGACAGTTGGAAAAATCATAACTCTAGACCTCCTTAATCTTGTCTCCAACCCTTATCCTTATTAATTGATAGTTTTACTGCTTTCTAGTATTTGTTAGTTAATAAGATAAAAATAAAAATTATAATTATTATAATTAGGAAATTGCTTGGACTTGTGTTTCTTAGCGATATTGAACGATTGTAGCTAAGCCTTAGTTCTCTGTGGGACTCGACTTCGGACTTGTAAATCGGATTACATTTGCAATGACCATTTAGTCCTTTTTATAAGGAATAGTTGGGCGTGATCATTGAATTTAAAAAAATAAAAATTACTTATAAATGCATTTAGCTAATTGATTTTCTAACCATAAAAGAAAAACCTTAATTTCTACATTTCCCTCCCACTCCCACCGATCTGTCCTTCCCCCTTTCTTCTTCGCCCCCTTTGAACCTAGTGCCATAGCCACACATCAACAACTTTTCCGCTTTTCAAGAGTTCAAGTAATAAGTTAATGGATAAAAAGCTACTTCATCTGTTTCAATTTTATATGGCGGTATTTGATTGGGAAAGGATTTAAGAAAAAAAGATATTAAAATTTGTGGTACAAAACAAGTCGTAAAAATTAATGTGATTATAAATCATCTCATTAAAAATAAATGGGGAAGTTTAAAATTAAAATTCATTCTAAATAAGGAAATATGAAATTATTTGGGGACCAACAAAAAAGAAAATTATGACACATAAATTGGGACATATGGAACCTGAATTTTGACTTACAGGGTTTCAGTCATAATCCAGCGCACGATTAACTTCGTACCATTAGCTTTTCAACCAATCTAGGGGCGGATCAATAGATCTTGTGGCCTAAGGTGAACCGTATTGAGAGGCCCTTAAATTTATTGTATAAAATTTTTACACTAACAATAAAATTATGCTTTCTAAATAATAAATTAATTATTTAAGACATAATATAGCAAATTATCGGGAGGGGGGGGGGGGGGGGGGAAGGGGATGGGGAGAGAGAGAGCACAAAGAGTAAAGTGGTAGATTATCGGATGTTAAGGTCCAGAACTCAAAGTAAAATATTATTTGGCTATCATCACAATCAACAATAACAACTCAGTAAAAACTCACTAGTGGGGTCTGGAAAGGATAATATGTACGCAGACACTACCCCTACCCCGAAGGAGTAGAGAGGCTATTTTAGAAATACCCTCGGCACAAGAAGACTAAAAGACAAAATGAGACAATATCAGTATCACTACAGAATTCATAGGGAAAATAGAAATAACATGAAATCCATAGAGATGCAAAGCAAAAATGATTGCTAGTAAATAGGCTCGACACTATAAAAAATAAAATAGTAAGATACAACATTTCCACTAGAGATCTTATACAAAAGCTCTGCCAGACTAGTCTTACAAAGGTACGAAGTAATGCAAGACTCAACTACTTCCTAACCTACAATTTAATACTCGACCTCCACATCTTCCTATCAAGTGCCATACTCTTGAAAATCTGAAGTCTTGCCATATCCTGCCTAATCACCTCTCCCCAATACTTCTTAGGCCGGCTCTATCTCTTCTCATGCCCTCCATAACCAGCCGCGCACGCCTCCTACCCGGACCATCTGGGTTTCTCCTCTGTACATGCCTGAACCATCTAAGTCTCGCTTCTCACATCTTATCATCAATAGGAGCCACACGCACCTTCTCCCGGTGTGCCCGCGCATCCACCTCAACATCTTTATCTCTGCTACTTTCATCTTCTGGATATGCTAGTTCTTAATAGGCGAACACTCAGCCCCAAACATCATGGCCGGTTTAACCACCGTTTTATAGAACTTGCCTTTGAGTATCGGTGGCACTTTCTTGTCATAGAGGACTCCAGATGCTAATCTCCACTTTATCCATCCTACCCCAATACGGTGTGTGACACTCTCGTCGATCTCCCCTCCCTCCTAGATAACCGACCAAGGTACTTGAAACTGCTTCTACTAGGATGACATGTGATTTAAGCCTCACATCCACTCTCACTTCCTCTGGCTTAACGCTGAACTTACACCCCAGGTCTTCCGTGTTCATCCTGCTTGGCTTGAAACTCTTAGACTCAAGAGAAAGAAATAAATGTACATAACATAATGACTTAAGTTTTGAGCATTGACAATGTCAAAAATATTAACTCATTCTGATCAATTTAAACAATAATTATAGTTCATTCAATTAATTAGTAGCACTTATTAGTGAATATCTAAAATTAATTGTAAATAATATAATATAATATGTTGAGTTGTATTAAAAGAAAACCGCTGCGTGAATACTTTTGTGTTCATGTAGTTTTAAAGAAGATTGTAAAAAAATTTATTATGATGTCGATACATATAACTGTATAGGTTATCTACAACTTCTTTAAAGTTATAAAATTAAGACTATACGCATTTACCCTATTATTAATTAATGTAAAACGCGTAGCTCAATTTGATAGTGTAAAAAATTTTGTACAGTACTATTGTACTATTCTTGTTAATGATGGACTTCTTGTTTTTTATTTCTATTTTTTTCTTTTTGTAATTACTTGTATTGTAATATTCTCATGACAAATGAAGCCACTTATACAATGAAGACTGAAGAAAACATGCATGGAAAAATTCAAACTTATTATGTGTAAAGCAGAATGGTTTGGCTAGCCATGCAAAGTGCAAAATGGCACAAAACTTTGTTTTACATATTTTTTTGCAATGTGTCAATCTTTAAAACTAATCCTCTCTACTATAAATAACCTTCATTTCCTACTTGATCTTCACTTCCGATCACCATAATAATACTTTTTTCTTCTTCTTATTTTTCTGCTAACAGTTATAATCATGGCCACTGCATGGTTTTCTTTTTTCTCGAGTTTCCTTTTGCTTTTGCATGGTAATTTTTCTCAGCAAAAGGTATTTTTGAATAATACCTATTCTATTTATTTGTCAAAATAGTTCCTATTTTTAACAGTTCGTTGGTCAAAATTATAAGGATGTTATTTACATTAGGTGGCTACTTTTATTTGAAACTTGCCATACTTCTAAAATTAGACAAGTTATATGAATATCAGTTTAGAATTTTAAACTTCAAATCAGGTAGCAACTTCCAAACTTCCTACAACTGGTCTAGTTTTGTAAAATTGTCGACTTCTATGTACAAGGACATAAAAGTGGCTATTTGTGCAAATCAGCAGAATTCCTTGTCAAACTGTGGTTTAAATGTTAGTTTTCAATTTTAAACTTCAGACCAGGCGGCCACTTTCCAACTTCATGCCATTGATCTAATTTTGAAAAGATTGCTAACTATGGCCATACTAGTGACTATTTTTCCAAATCAGTAGAGTACATGCTCAAGTAGTGCTAGTAGTTGAGGACTTTTTCTGAATTTTATGATAAAGTCAAGCCAGTTTTCAGATTTTTCTCTACTGATCTCTTGACCTTTATTTTCACGGAGGCGGAGCTTGTAATATACGGATTTACATGAATTCAGTAGTTTTTGCTCAGACATGTATATTTTAAGAAATTTATTAAATATCGTTAAATATTTGACATGAAGGGAAGTCTGGAGCAACGTTAAAGTTGTCTCCGTGTGACCTATAGGTCACGGGGTCGAGAACCGTAGAAGCAACCACACTAGTAGTTGTATTAGGGCAGACTATCTACATCACAACCCTTGGGTGCAGCCTTTACGGACCCTACGTAAATACGTGATGCCTTGGGCCCCGAGCTGCCCTGAGCTATAAATATTTGACAATGGCCTCAATTATCATTGTATATTAAATTGAGATTGCTATGAAAATTGATAAACTTCAAATCCCGGACTCGTCTCTAATTGTCCATAAATTATTTAAATTTCCAACAGGTACCAACAGCAACAAGGTCAATGTCAAATTAACAGACTCAATCCACAAGAGCCTTCCTCTAGAATGCAAGCAGAAGCTGGAGTTACTGAGTTTTTTGACACAAATAATCAGCAATTTCAATGTGCTGGAGTTTCACTATTTCGCCATGTTATTCAGTCCAGAGGCCTTCTCTTGCCTTCTTATACTAATTCTCCACTGCTTGCCTATGTTGTTCAAGGTGCTAATTAATTAAAACTTCAATTGATTTTGAAATATTTTGTAATTATGTCATTCTCCCATTGTGTCGTGTGCTATGTTATTCAGACTCTTCAAATAATATAATTATTTTTGGCTGATTGACCAACGCAACTTAGTTGTATAATAAACGTCTTTAGTTAAAATACTGTCACTTTTGCTGAGTACGATCTTATTGTATATAAACAGGTCGAGGATATTATGGGATCATGAACTCGGGTTGCCCCGAGACATTCCAATCATCTCAACAAACTCGAATTAGAGGCAGAAGATTTCGAGATCGTCATCAAAAGATTGAACAATTTAGGCAGGGTGATATTATGGCATTTCCTGCAGGTGCTGCACATTGGCTATATAATGAAGGAAATGAAGAAGTTGTTCTTGTTTTTCTTGAAGATGCCTCTAACAATGCCAATCAATTGGATCAAACCTTTCGGGTACGTTATTGCACGATCAATTTATCACTCAATCACAGACTGCTCTCAATCATTGACTCGTTGTTATTGTATTTTAGTTGTCTAATCATACCCAAAATTATGTATCCATTTATCACATTGTTTTGAAGGGAGCCTTGGAATAACGGTAAAATTGTCTTCCTGTGACCTATTGGTCACATATTCGAGCCGTGGAAACATCCATTAATATTTGCATTAGGGTAGGTTGTCTGCATCACACCCCGACTGAATGCCATGTGCACCGGGCTGCCCTTATTTATCCCATTGTTACCCAATATACAGTCAAAATTGAAGTGCTCGATTACTTCTTGAAATTGTCTTTACATAATATATTTGAATGTTCACTATTTGCAGAGGTTCTTTATTGCTGGAAACCCACAACAAGGACGACGACGACGACGACGACAACAACAAGGGAGACAGTACGGGGGCAGCACTATGCGAAAGGAGCAATTTCGATCAGGCAATGTTTTCAATGGCTTTGACATAGAAATTTTACCAGAAGCATTTGGTGTTGATAGGTCAGTGCTAAGAACCTTAAAAGTTAAATTCATCGATCATGTTTAAATTTTGAATCCACATCTGTTATTACAGGGAAACGGCGAGGAGGCTACAAGGACAAGATGACATGAGAGGTCATATTTTTAGTGTTGAAGAAGGACCTAGAGTAATTAGGCCACCTTTTTTACAAGAACAAGAAGAAGATTAAGGACAATATGGTCGTGGTCCTATGATTAATGGAATTGAAAAGACAATTTGTACTGCTAAGGTTAGAGAAAACATTGATAATCCAGCTCGTGCTGATATATACAACCCGCGTGCAGGACGTATAAGCACTGTCAATCGTTTCACTCTGCCCATTCTTAGATTCCTCCGACTCAGTGCTGCTAGGGGAGTTCTCTATAGGGTAAGTCACTTCCACTTTAGTTCTATCTACTGTAGTTTATTAAATATTTACACAATCACATCACTAGAAGGTAATTATAGGTAAATTCTACGATAAGCATTGATTAGTGGCATGTTAATAAATATAGTATATAACTATTGCCTGTTAAACTGTACTGATAGCGTAAATAAATCCTTTCATCGTGTATACAACTTAAATCCATTAAAAATTAACTACTAGTCGTACCCTAAGTTCTATAGTACAACTAATAAATGTGTTGGATACTGAACTTCGTATACAAATGCAAAACGAGACGTGTTTAAGTTACTTAATGTGTCGTCTTCTGAAATTTTATTCAACCACATCAGTGCCTGGACCTTAAACTCTTTCAGAAGCGTGTTACTGCACACCTCAAGCTTTCGTTGTTCTTCTATAATCTCAATTATGTTCTCTAAAGTTACTTATTTTTGGCTTAAAATGGGCAGAATTCGATGATGGCACCACATTGGAACAATAATGCACACAGCATAATCTATATAACGAGAGGCGAATCTAGAATTCAGATAGTAGATCACAGAGGACGAGCAGTGCCATGATCTTGTTCGCGAAGGACAATGTTTAGTAGTGTCACAAAACTATGCTGTTGTAAAACAAGCAGGAAATGAAGGGTGTGAATGGATAGCATTCAACACTAATGACAATGCCATGATCAACACCCTGAGTGGCCGTACCTCGGCCATTCGTGGCTGCCTGTGGATGTCATTGCCAATGCTTATCAGATATCGAGGGATGAAGCATGAAGGCTTAAGTTTAACAGGGACGAAATGCTCATTTTCCGTTCTACTAGAAGATCGCCGCGTTCCTATGAGAGAGTAATTGGTCTGGTTGATGAGGCTAATAGTACTAGTATTGCTTGATAATTAGAGGACGATTTGAGGTATTATGTTCTCATATGTAATAATATGTAAGTGCGGCATGTTTCTGTAATTGAGAAAGAGTGCAAATGAAGAATAAATTTCTAAATAAAAAGAATGTTGTTCAAGTACTTTGAAATCTTGATTGTGCATCTTTCTTAGTTTTCTTATTTTTTGGTTTTTCACCCGGTGTCCAGCACCTCGTTGGGATCCGACTAATCCGAATTCGCGCCAAAAATTTCCACATTGGGGGATAAAACACTCCGTAACAAAAACTCTATAGGTTTTGCTTTTCTTTAAGATTCAAGAATTATAAATAAACCACATTTAGTTTGAAGGTCTTCATTTTTCTCCTGTAGTTTCTTCGATGATACAGGAGCCTTAGAACTACGGTAAAGAGTTCGAACCGTGGAAGCAACCACGAATGCTTGCATTAACGTAAGTTGTCTACAATACACGCTATGAGGTGTGACCCTTATCTGAACCCTGCGTGAACACGGGATGCTTTGTGCATCAAGCTGCACTTAGTCTAGAAATGAAGTAATCAACTTTGCTTTTTCATTTTGCTTTTCAAATGCATAAACTGATATAAATTTCCATGGAGATAACACTAACCATAAAAGCTTTTATAATTACTGATTCCATATATATGATATTGAGTTACATTATACAAACTAAAAGGGAAACTAAACCACTTTTACACAACAGGAACTATCCTGTTATTATACATCGGATGATGCTGCTGTTGCCTCATTTTCATTCTTCATTTTCTCTTGACATCTCTTCCAGAGACCTTCCTTTTGATTCCGGTATCAAGAAAGTGAATAACGTGCCGAGAAGATTGATTACACCTAGCACAATGAGGGTATTTCTAACTCCAATTCCAGCAGGACACCCTTCATCAGCCTTGGCCTTATCTTGTAGCTGAGCCAAATACAAGAATCCGAAAATGCCCACCATCGCCCCTACTTTCCCGGATGCAGCTGATATTCCGTGGCAAGTTGAGCACAATCTTGCAGGGAAAATCTCAGCTGGTACAACGAATGTGGTAGCGTTAGGTCCAAAGTTGGCAGGAAAGAACGTGAGCGAGTATAGTACCATGAAGCCAATATGGTTGCTCGGGTGTGTCCAATGGCTATAAGGAATAACTAGCGCAAACATGAATGTTGTCATCATTGCAAAACCGAGCAATTGAATTGAAACCTGCATATTCGGTCAATGAGTAAAACAATGAACCAATAACCTGGAACTGTACTAGTACTACATAGAGCAATAAGCGTTTGCGACTGCATTAATTGTCTTTGCAGCAAGAATCCATCCAATGGCACTAAAAGTATCCTATTTGGTGCAAATCTTAGCTGTAGTAAGCAATGCCAAGTAAAAACTAAGTGAATGTTGCCTAGCAAGTATAGCACTTGGGCTGCAAAGCATAAGTTGTTAGCATACTATATTTGTAAAATAATTTTGGAGAAAATAAAATAACATAAACAGAAATATATAAATGAAACAAAAGTTAATCCAAGCCCACTGAATTAACAGTGCTTCCTTAACGAATTTAATAATCTCCTCCTGGTACCCAAGGTTATGGATTATTTCCTTCAAGGATAGAACGAACTACACTGGTGTAGTGATACTTCAAACACTAGTGTTTCGGTGAACACAAAGTTCGGTAGCAAATCACACTTATTGTTGTTTTTTGTGAAGTTAAAACAATGCAGAAGAAGGAAAATAATCTCAGGAGATCGTATTGAAATTCTGAGAGAATGGACTTGTTATAGCCAATGTTGCGCTGAAATCTGAAGAGGTGCAACTCTTCAGAATGGTTGTTTATGCAAAAAAGCCACAACATAAATGTCATATCATAAATGGCTATTTACTCAACAATAAAGAAAAAAAATAAAGAGGAAAAATTGAAGAGGGTAGTTAATTTCTGTTACCAAAATAGAAAACGGAGTTGGGTTTTAATATTAATATTTTGTTATTAAAAAGGATATTTAAATCTGAAGTCGAGCCGAGCGACGACGACGGCGCGAGGCTTGCCTTCTTTTCAACTCTTTAAGAGTTAAAAGAAGAGTCATTGCTTATATACCCATTAAAAACCTCTTTCTCTTCCAATATGGGACAATGCCCTTTTGCCAAAGGGGACAAACTTAAAACTTCACTCAAAATTTTCATTTTCCTCCATTTTCCATTCACCCTATTTTAAGCTTATTAATGCTTAAAACCCCAACATAAGTGAGGTCTTGTAATTGTTAAGTACAATAGTTTACCAATCATTTTTTATAGCTACTAGCATCTTGCAGTTGTGCATCTTCAGTATTCCCAACATGTCTGTCACATGCCACTGTTTGGCTCAAAAGTTAACAATATACTTTGTAAGCTAGAAAACAATCAAAAATATGAAAGGTAAATAATCAAATATAATAGACCTAGAGATGTAAAAATAATATTATTATTGTAGATCTAATATCGTAAGATGACAATATAAGATGTTTGCTGGAGATAGAGATAGAGAGAGAATGGGATAAAATGAGAGAGTTGTATTATCCAAGAATAACACTAATGCCCTTTACAATGGGAAGGTCCTTTTTATATAAGGGGAGTCCTTCCTTGAAATAATTATAAAAGTACAAAAAGTGGTCAACGTTCTCCTAGCGAGGACGTCGGGTTTTAACTGGCGTCGCCTTCATCCTTACGTCCGAGCCGTATCCTTACTTTAGTAGACGTATGCTTACTGGGCGTACCCTTCGGCGTAGAGACGTAGAACGCCAAATTTGACCACATATAGTTAGTCCCTCTGCTCTTTAGAGGGGTATCCACTAGACGTCTTCAATGGGCGAAAATGCAGACCTCGTCTTTAGAAAATTTGAACTCACTATGAGGGCAGTGACGTGAGTGAGGGGAAATATATGGCATCGTTGAGTTGCTGACGCGCCACCCCCTTTTTGAAATGACGCCATTGCCTGCATGCGTCATCATTACACTTGCTCCCGAGGCGGTTCAAGGGATGATGTGATGTTTTGGTGTCTCGTGCTCATTTTGAATCATGCCTCTTTGATTTCCATGCATCCTAACCATATAAATAGAAGGAAGGTTCAATCTATTTTATCTTTCGAACCTTTGAACGTTTTCTGCTTCCTTTTTTATCTCTCTTTCTAGTAATCGCTATTCCGTGCGAGAATCTTCCATTTCTTTTGAGAACACGCTTCTTATCGTTAGAGCTTTGTTTCTCATAGAAAATATCATGATAAAACGTGGACAAAGTAGTAAAAAGGCCAAGGATAATGCCTCATCTAGGGTTCCGCCATCTTCCGGTGGTGAAGGGGAAAAGGCAGAGAAGGCCATTGTTCCTCTTAGTATAGACAACGTCCTCCCAAAGGAGATACATGTTCGTAGGGATTTCCCAACTAAGAGCCCAGGCTTTCACTGGGAGCACAACGAGTTATTACAATCCCACTTGGATGAACTTTGAGAGACGTACCATATTCCGGACCACGTGGAGATGGTACCGGCCGGGACAGACTATGCTAGTATGCATCAGCCTGGGTACTGCATATTCTATGAGTACCTGTTATAGATCGGTTAGAGTCTTCCAATCTACCCCCTAATGGAGGAGCTTTTCCATTTTTACAATGTGTGTCCAGCTCAGCTTACTTCATATACTTTGAAGGTATGCCGTATTATGACCACATATGCGGCCAGGGCTGAGTGCAGCGTCTCGGTCCACCAACTCTTACAGTTCATCCCTGGTTACCTAAGGGGTACCATGCTGCAGTTGAAAAGTTGTGGCACAAGGGATTTGGTTGTTAAAGTCGATGACAAGACTAACCGCCGCTTTTGGCGTAAATACTTCTACATCAGGACGGAGCACCTGGTGTCGAATCCCGAAGGGTTCCCTGGAAGATGGAATCTAGAATGTAAGTATTTTTACTTGTAGAATTCGGGACTGCTTGCGATTTTGACCATACGACCATTGTGATTTTTTGTTTTCCCCCCTTTTTTTGCAGTAAGGGCTTCTCTACCTCGGTTCATTAAAAATATTAGGTCGTGGGTGGAGAGAATGATTCCGTATGCAGAGGAATGCGGCACCTGGACTGCATTTCGTGAACGATATGGCCAACCAGGTAACTCTTTGACTATGGTTTGGAGGTTTTCTTAGGTTTTGTTATCTGACTTATTCGTGTTGGCAAGTTGGAGCGCCCCCAGGAAGAAAAAGAAGAGCGTCGTTACCTCGCCTGGGGCAGGGACTGACTCTAAAGACGAATACATACCATGTGGCTCGCCCAGTGATGGCATTCCGGAGGTTCCTCAACCCGAGGTTACGCCTATGGCGGCGTCCACAAGTGAAAAGACTCCTTTACTGCCATCCCTATGGCCTGTGGAGGAGATTTCCGAGGGTGAGGAGCCGCTAGAAAGGAAAAGACGCCGGTTGGTGACTAGCAAGGGGATAGCCATAGAAGATGAAAGTGCGAGTGAGCCCCGTCGGGGAGTCAAGGCCAGCTTTTATGGCTGATGTCATCCGTTCTGGGAGGTCGGCTCCCCAAGGGAGGGCAGTTCCTGACACTACCCCAGCACGCATTTCGGAGAGTGGCTAATTGGCTGCTGCTAAAGTAGCGGGTGATGGTGAGAGGGTGGACCCTGAGGCCGTCCCCGCAGACACAGATACATTAATAAGAGGTCCGACCCGTGTGGGGATGACGGCGGGTGGATCTAACCATCGAATTCTGTTCCCGGGTTGGTATAACCTGTTGCAACATAGCGAGCAGGCCGCAGCGGATATGACTCTATTATGCGCGACCGCTGACCGTGCAATAGGTGTTAGCGATGTGGAATTATCCCGGAGGGTTGCTGGCGTGGCCTTGCATGTATATTTCAATTTTCTTTAGGTATCGTAAAGTAAACTTTGATGCATACTGACTTGCCTCTCCCCTTTTTCCTCTTCTTTAAACTCTCAAATTGGAGGCAGAGAGAGGGCGGAGAGAGCAGAGGAAGGCTGTCGCTGTAAGCACGTGAAATTTGCCATATATGAAAATAACTCCTAAAAATAGACCAAAATAATTTAATTGATTTTTAGGTGTTTTTCTTTATTTAGTTGCATTTCATACATTTTTATTATCATAGAAAAATCATAAAAAAGGTGTCACATTTTTTATGCCACATTAGGTTTAATTTGTATTTAGGAATTAATTATATTGAGTTAATTGTGCTATAAATCAAAGTCACAAAAAAAATAATTATTTTTACAAAGTTTAATAATTAGCTTAATTTTACAATTTGAAGTAATTTAGAGATTTATTTTAGGTTTTTACGTAATTAAAGAAAGAAAAAAAACAACAAAAACAAGAGGAAAATGAAAAGACTTGGTCTTAAAATTCAAAATTGGCCAAACATTTGAAAAATTCAAAATTTTCCCCCAAAAGATCTTCCCCAAAATGTTTTCCCCCAAAAACCATTCACAAAATATTCCCCCAAAACTATTCCCCGCGCCCATCACTATAAAAACACACACAATATACACTACTAAAAGAGACAAAAAAAGAACGCCTAAGAATTGAGGGGAGCGGGGATGATTTTCAGAAAGGATCCCACCCTCCTAGTCTTCATCTTCTCTACACCTTTATCATTTCTCACTTTTCTTGGATCAAACCCATCGCTGCAACAAAAACGACCCCAACCTTCAACCAAATGTTACCACAAAATCACCGGAAAACCAACAGTTGATGAGCCATGAAAGCCATCTAAAATCAGTTGCGCTCTACCATTAACACCAAGAAGCAAAACTCATTTTTACTACAGTCTTGGTCAAAAGTCCAGAGAGCTCAAAGTTTCAGCTATTCAAAATAGTTTTCAAATTCAATTTCTGGCCAAGGAGAGGTCAATTTGAGATCGTCGCTGCTTATTTCTAGTTTGAGATCTGTCCAGCATCTTGGGTTCAAGCATCAGTTGTTTCGAGTTTTGGGTTGTAGTGTTGGCTCGATTTCTATCCGTGTACTATTGAAAATTGCATCAAAATGGAAGTTGGATTCGATTTGATTTCTATCCGTGTACTATTGCTTTAACACATTAACAAAAATGGATTTCGATGGAAGGGTCATTTGGTGATTCGAGTTACGTCGGGGATTTCTGTCGCTGCCTTGGTTTAATTGTGGAGTAGCAGCAATTTTAAAGTTTAGATTCAATCAACACAAGTGCCATATATTGAAATGTTGAGTTCGTTGAGGCCCGGTGCGTCGAGGTCGATTTAAAAATTTATTCGAGGTTCCGTCGCCGGTTCGGTGTTCCAATCAGCAGTTTGTGTCATTTGTTCCTTTGGTGCATCTCCTTTGTATACGTATCAAATTAAGCACTAAAGGTTCAGATTCCTTCTTTTTACTTCTATATTGTTATTAGTTCACTTTGTTGCTCTGGTTCATTATTCTATTTGTCTATGGATGATATCATGATAAAGCAAAGTTGTGTTAAAATTATAAATTATAAATATCTCATGTTGTGTTGTTCTTTCTTATCGTAAGTTGCTAGATCCAGATGGGTTCACATTTTGTTGGTTGGTGCTATTTTCTACGGAAAATGGCCTGATATATCGCTCTATTTTGTTTAATTGTTCAATCATGTCCCCCGTTATATTTTCCGTCCAAATTTACCCTTGCCGTCAATCAAAGTTCTATATTTGCCCCTATTTTAACTGTTGGGACACGTGGCACATTCTGAATACGGAAAAGGGTCTGATATATCCATATACTTTATTTTATTGTTCAATCTTATTTTCGTCCAAGTTTACCCATGCCCTCCATTAAAGTTCTATATTTGCTCCTATTTTAATGGTCGGGACATGTGTCATATTTTAGGAGAAAGAACCAGTACAGAAAGAAAAAAACTCAAAACTGACTTAGAACCCATGACCCTCGTGCTCGTTATTCCTCTCTTACTTTTTTTCCAAACTTCTCTTAAATAAATAATTTTAATCTGTGTAAGAGATTATCTTAGTTTGACAAAGAGATGAGGTTCAAGACATAAGGTTTTGTCATCTCTTTGCTTGTTGACAATATTTTTTTCTTTACTTCTATTTTCTTATTCCTCACTCCCTTACATTTTCTTCTTCCTCTTCTTATTTTAACAGTCGGGACACGTAGCATATTTTACGAGAAAGAATCAGTACAAAAACAAAAGAACTCCAAACCGCCCTAGAACCCATGACATGCATGCTCCGTTTTTCCTCTCTTAATTTTTTTTCAAACTTCTCTTAAATAAAAACTTTTTAATCTGTGTAAGAGATTATCTTAGTCTGACAAAGAGATAAGGTTCAAAAACACAATTTTCGGCACCAACGTGACTTTATGAATGGTCTTGAGTACTTGGTCATGTATGAAATCTTACTATATTTGTTTTAGCCGTAGAAATTACTTTTGCAGCTTCATATAATTGTTCGGAATTGGAATCAACCTCATATCGTTGTTTTGAGATCGCCGGAGAAAGAATTCCATCAAGCTCGTCTGAAGTTTCAAATTTTCTGCCACACCTATTTCAATTTTTTCTTAAATCAATGAGATTGAAAAAATACATATGCAAAGAATTGTGGGCCACTTCGAGTAGTTTTATTGTCAAGGTGGAGTTTCATTCAGTGATAAAAAGAGGAAGAAAAAAACGTAAGGGAGTGAGGAATAAGAAAATAGAAGTAAAGAAAAAAATATTGGCAACAAGCAAAGAGATGACAGAACCTTATGTCTTGAACCTCATCTATTTGTCAAACTAAGATAATCTCTTACACAGATTAAAAGTATTTATTTAAGAGAAGTTTGGGAAAAAATTAAGATAGGAAAAACAAGCATGAGGGTCATGGGTTCTAAGTCGGTTTCGAGTTTTTTTGTTTATGTACTGGTTCTTTCTCCTAAAATATGCCACGTGTCCCGGCCGTTAAAATAGGAGCAAATATTGAACTTTGATGGAGGGCATGAGTAAACTTGGACGGAAAGTATAACGAGGGATAAAATTGAACAATAAAATAAAGTATAGGGATATATCAGGCCCTTTTCCGTATTCAGAATGTGCCACGTGTCCCGGCCGTTAAAATAGGGGCAAATACAGAACTTTGATTGACGGCAAGGGTAAATTTGGAAGGAAAACATAACGGGGGACAGAATTGAACAATAAAACAAAGTAGAGGGATATGTCAGGCCCTTTTCCGTATTTTTTATTAATGAGTGTACAATGTTGAATTTTAGTTATTGAGTTTGTGTGGTCAATGTGGAATGGTATTAAAGTTGTATAAAACAGTATATTCACGTTAATCAAGTTGGCTCTGTTAGGGAATTTGTCAATGATGAACGTAATGGTGGTGGACTTTTCCCTTAATCTAATCTATTTGTTCAAATAGAGTTTTATCTTCTAGAGTTGTTTGTAGGATGTATTAATGTAGTTTAATTTAGTTGAGTAAAGCCCTTTTGGAATAATTAGAGGTGTGCCATGCAAAACTAAAAATGACAATTGGGTGGTCCTCACTTTATTTAATTTTGTATTGATCCTTAGAATTCGAGGTGTGCTATTAGCTAAATTTCCATGGCCCTCGCAAGGTTAAAACACCACGATATAAAATTGGGTTTCGAATTAGGTAGTGGGTTCAAACTAAAAGGATTCTTCCTTTTGTTTGAATCCGGACTTGAATTTGGAGCTCAAATTTATATTTGTGGATTAATTAGCCCTTAGAGACAAATAACCCATAAAAAATCTTAGTGTGCTTTGGATTGGCCTTTAAATAAAAGTGAAACGACCCTCGCCAAATCAAATACAAAATGCGGGGCCCTCATTAATTACTTAACAAAATACTCAGAGATTCGGGATGGGTCGTTTAGCAAATTCCACGGCCTTCCCAAAAGATAATAATACGTCAGACACTATAGGCACGTTTTTAATAATCTTACCTTCCTAATTCGGGTGTGTATTTCATACAACCCAAATCCAAATCCGAAAATGTCGAATAAAGATGTGTCGAGGATCCGGTTGCATTTCATGTGACGTGATCTGAAAAAATACTTTTAGACGACGTTCACTTTCGTAAAAATAATTAAAAAGTGGTAAATAATTATAAAACGGCATTATATGTTGAAATATGTATAAAAATTAGATTTTGAGCCAAATATGATAATTAAAGCGACCGTGCTAGAACCACGGGATCCGGGGGTGCCTAACACCTTCCCTCGGGTCAACAGAATTCCTTACACAGAATTTTTGGTTCGCAGACTCCAATTGGGAAGTCGAATAACTTTCCTCGATTTGGGATTTAAATCGGTGACTCGGGACACCAAAAGCCAATCCTTTCCCGAGTGGCGACTATAAAAATAAATAAATAATCTCAATTCGAATAATGTCACTTTAATTGGAAAAACCCCCTTTTATACATTTTACCTTTCAGGGTAGGGTGTGTAAAAAAGGAGGTGTGACAGCTCTAGGGACTCTGCTGGGGAAACGAACCCAACGTTCCGATTCAGGGTTAGAAGAATTCAAGCTTAGTTTAATTATTATATTTGGGTTTTATCTGATTTTTTCTACATGCTTTCATGTTATATGTGCTAAATATTTACCGCTTTAATATTTGTTGAAATTGTATATAAACTGTCGCGAATCCCCCCTCTTTCTGAGTCTTTTACATCATGGAGAAGGGTGCACTTCGTGTAGCTTCTCTTCTATTAGAGTCTTTTTCCCAAATGTAGAATGAGGTTTGGATCAGTTGCAAAGCCGGGTGAGCTTCTGTATCCCTGGTACGATGCCTCCCCCTCGTCCCGAGTTGTCCACTCGGGTAAGCCATGTCTAGACCAATAAACCTAGGGTTTAAACCTAGATGAACAATAAGCTCATGTCGGACTCCTAATAGGACGCTTATTTGCATCACGTGCATTCTGACTTAGGGGACTCAACAGAGGGGTTGGGTCCGTCTAGGACAGGTGACCCGTACTGAAATGATCATCCTGATGCATATTATGTGCTACTTGCATTTATTTGCTCGGCTTCACGTGTTGATCAACATCATAAGTAAGAATTGTCAAAAGTAGCAGTGTTAGGAATGAGGGAGGATAATCATTTGTTGTGAAAAACCCAATGCCCAATTAGTACCGAAATGTTGTCGAATTTTCAAAAATAAAGAGAAAATATTTGAAAAATAGAAAGGAAATTGTTGTTCAAAATAGTTTTAATTTTGGCCAATCGATCCAAACTACGCTGGTCTGATTCTCACCGGATGATAGATACGTAGGCAAACCTCATCGGTTCCGACCCCAATTTTCAAAAAATCCAAAAAAGTATTTTCCTTTCTTCCTTCTTTAGAAAACTCTTTCTTTAAGACCCCAATTTTTCAAAAATCCAAAAATATTTTCCTTTAGTTCCTTTTTTTTAGGAGTCTTTCCTTAGAAAATTCAAAAAAAAAAAAAAAGAGAATATTGTCTTCTTTTACTTTTAAAATTCCCAAAGTTCAAATAATAAAAAAAAGGTTTCATGGTCTTAGTTTTAGAAAAGAAAACGAAAAAAATTAGTTTATTTACTCCATTCTCGACCT
>JASVEL010004105.1:0-196703 GCA_032618575.1 Nicotiana noctiflora | reverse complement strand
TTGAGATCGAGCAATCAGAAAGCTTGTACGGCAAAATATATGTCATGATACTTAAGGGGAGCAACCGAAAGTACAATCAAGGGATGAGGGTATTCTAGCTAAGGACTGATGGACGCAAGTGAATACGTATTAGGGGTGGGCATATATCGGGTAAAACCGATAACCCGAACCGTTAATTCTTTATTGGGTTATCGGTATTAGGTTATTGGGTTAACGGTTCGGTAACGGGGAAAAAAGAAATTTTTATTAGATTATCGGTTCGGTCTCGATTTGCATTTTTGTTATTGGGTAAAAAACGATAACCCAATAAGAATGAAGTAATTTACTAATCTACCCTTAAGTATATACTTGGATTTTATTTTACTAATTCCCTTCCCTCTACAGTTCACTCAGTCTTTGTCTCTCTCATTGTATTTCTGCTGCAACCCCCAACTCCAAACAGTTAATCGCATCATGTAACGCCAGACGCCTGAGCCTCAACTCTCAAGCTCACCACAAGTTCTCCGCCAGACACCACGCTAGTGCCTGAGCCTCACCAGTTCTCCGCCAGTCACGCCGACTCACTCCCTCACTCGTCAATCGCATCGCGTAAGTTTTGGCTCAAGATTTTTTGTTTGCTTCTTGTTAATTGTTCCATTTGGTCAAGATTTTTGCCTCTGTTTTCTTCTGATTTATGTTTTCTGTTTGCTAACCGCCATTCTTGGTGTCTTCTCTACTCATGTGAAATTTATGGTTAGAGGAGTAGCAATTTTTTGATATTCCGTTTGAGTAATTGAGCACTTTTAATTTTAGTTTTATCTTATCGGGTAAACCGATAACCGAACCGATAAGGATCAATAACCGATAAGCCGATAACCGATAACTAATATCTTATCGGTTTGGTTATCGGGTTACGATATTTGTAAACCGATAACCGATAGACAAAACCGATAATTTCCAAAACCGAACCGAACCGACTTATGCCCACCCTTAATACGTATAATATATATAGAAGGTGAAAAGACAGAAAAAATGGCCTTCTCTCCTTCGAGAAAAAGAGACAGAAGAATAGGAGAGGATCTCTAACAAAAATAAAGCGAAATTGTGGATATTGGCTGCAAATTTTTGTGATCATCTGTCACGACCCTAGTTCACCAATCGTGAACATGTCATGATGGCACCCAGTCCCCACGACTAGGTAAGCCTAACACATTGTGGAATATACAAGTTTATGAATATTAAATAAGAAATAGCGGAAAACGATATAAATAAGAATGCAATCTGTGCCGCTTGGCACATACACCCTTCAAACACACTGTATAAACACCACCAAGACCCGGAATCCCACGGGTAACACAGACTAAGAGAAATACAATTGTGGCTCTATGTGTGAAGAGTATCTAAACAACGAGATGAAGGAAAAACATCTACTAGAACTATCAGAATAGAAGGATGGCCTCCGGATCCGCGGACGTAGCAGATCATACCTCGAGGTCTCCCAAGGTGCTGCTGAATCACCTAGTATGAGCCTGTGCTGATGTACCTGGATCTGCACAACAAAAGTGTGCATAAGAGTAGCATGAGTACACCACGGCGGTACTCAGTAAGTGCCAAGCCTAACCTCGATGGAGTAGTGACGAGGAAGGTCAGGGCCCTACTGAGAGAAAACAATTACAAAAATGATAATAACAATAATAAGCAGTTTAAACGATAATAATTCCGAATGAAAACAATAAAATGATTACTGCAACCGTCTACAATTAACTAACAACAAATAACAAACTCAATTAATAAGTCCGGGACCTGTGGGAATTGAACCCACAGTCCCATTAACAGTACCCCTGGGTCTCCGGGAATCGAACCCGCAGCCCATGTCTCAATGGATCTCAGGATCTCCGGGAATCGAACCCGCAGTCCACATCTCAATAATATATCAATATCTCAGGATCTCCAGGAATTGAACCCGCAGTCCCTACAAATAACTCATGATCTCGGGAATCGAACCTGCAGTCCCTACCAATAACTCAGGATCTCGGGAATCGAACCCGCAGTACCTACAAATAACTCAAGATCTCGGGAATCGAACCCGCAGTCCTTACCAATAACTCAAGATCTCGGGAATCGAACCCGCAGTCCCTAAAAATAACTCAGGATCTCGGGAATCGAACCCGCAGTCCCTACAAATATCACTTCAGGTCTCTGGGAATCGAACCCACAGCCCTGGGATCTCCGGGAATTGAACTACAGTCTACCAACACATCAAATAAAGAAAACACACAGGGAGAGTATAATATGTTTAATTACAACTTCACCGAAGCTAGTGCCAACTATTTATCAAGAAGTTCAAGTAAGTCAACTAGGCAATTAAACATGTTGAATCCTAGCTAATCATGCTTTTCTAACTAATACTAGGTAAAGTAACACTTTTATCGCCTAAGAGCAAGAATATCACTAATCGGACAATTCAAGTATGGTGTGTGTTACAACAACCAGCGCATGTACACGCCCATCACCTCGCGTACAAGGCATTTAAACTATCACATAATATCCTAGGGGTGAAAGTTACCCCACATGAGGTTAGACAAGCCACTTACCTCGACTCCGGTACAAAACCGCTAAGAGGCAACTCTCTTACCGTGAATGTCGGCCTCCTCATGCGTAGTATCTGATAAAAATCAATAGAATCACATCAAAATAGGCCAATTGGGCATTACCCAATCAAAACAACTCAAAATACACCAAAACCCACAAGTTGCCAAAACCCGGCTTTCGGTACGCTTCTCGAAAAATTACGAAAGTTATATATTCGGGTTCCTTATCTCAACACGAGTCCGTTCATATAAAATTTATCAAAATCGGACTCCGTTTGCCCATTCAAATCAAAGATTTCCTAAAATTTAGGCCTAGGGCTCAAACCCTCCATTAATCCTCCATTAACAGTGAAATAATCATGGAGAAACATCAAAATAAAGTTCTTATATTTACCTCCTTGATGAGACTAGAACAACACCGCGAAAATCACCTCAATCGGAGCTCTAGAACTCAAGATATGCCCAAAATACTAAACTTCTCGGTTTTAAACACTGACCAGGCCCATTTTCCGCTTTTGCGAAAACTTTTTGCATAGGCGGGACCACTTTTGCGGTTCTATTTCCGCTTTTGCGGTTCCGCATCCACGGTCAAATTCCGCTTTTGCGGTTCTGACAGACACCAGCATTTTCCTCGGCACGGAAATGAGCATAACTTCCTCATACGATGTCCAAATTCGACGATTCTTTTTGCTATGGCTCCGAAATTACGATACGGATCTAATGGTTCAAACAAAACTGAATTTGGAGATCATTTACCTAATATGGTACCCCTTTATGTTCAAAGAAGCAAAGGTTGAAACATCAAATAAGAGCGTGATCACAACCCGAAATACACCCGAGGCCCCCGGGACCCCAATCAATCATACCAACCAACCCCAAAACACATTACGGACTTGCTCGAGGCCTCAAACCACATCAAACAACTCTAAAATCATGAATTACACCCCGATTCAAACTTTATGAACTTTGAAGTTTCCAACTTCTATTTTCGATGCCTAAACCTATCAAATCGCATCCGATTGACTTCAAATTTTGCATACACGTCCAAAATGATATATCGAAGCTACAGAAACTTTCGGAATTCCATTCTGACCCTCGGATCAAAATCTCACCTATCAACCGAAATTCGCCAAAATACTAACTTTGCCAATTCAAGCTTAATTCTACACCGGTCATCCTAAAAATATTCCGGACATACTCCTTAGTCCCAAATCACCTAACGAAGCTATCCGAACCATAAGATTTGCATTTTGAGTCCGATATCAAAATTTCCACTTCCGGTCAAATTTTCTCAAAAACCTTCAATTTTCTATCTTTAGCCAAACGACTCCAAAATGACCCACGGACCTCCGAATTCACTTCCGATCGCGCTCCCAAATCCGGAATAACCATACGGAGCTACTCCCAGTCTCGGAATCCCAAACGGACATCAATAACACTAAAATAAATTTTAAGCCAAATTGATGCAATTTCTTCTAAAATGCTATCTTCCATAATATATGCCAAAACGCTCCCGGGTTATCCAAAACCCGATCCAGGCATACGCCCAAGTCCGAAATCATCATATGAACCTGTTGGAACCTTCAAATCTCAATTCCGAGTTCGTATACTCAAAATTCCAATCCTAGTTCATTTCTTAAATTTTAAGCCTTGGAAATGAGAATTTTCATTTAAATTTGACTCCAAACTTCTTGAATTTTAATTCTGACCATACACACAAGTCAATATACTTGAGATGAAGTTGCTCATGATCTCAATCTGCTGAATGACACGCCGTATCTCAAAACGACCGGTTGGGTCGTTACATCATCATTGCTGAATCAATAAAGATAGGTCCCATAGCTATCAATCACATTCCTTCTTTTTTTTCCTTCATTCTTACATTACAGAACAATACATATTTGATATCTTTTATAATGTTAAAAACGTTATAAGCTTGATTGTATTCTATTCTCGTGTTTAACATGCTTTGATCTAGAGTTAATTGTCCTTGGTTAAGATTTATCTCTCTATTTTCTCCTTAATTAGTTTAACAAAGAGTTTAACACTTTTTGGTTGAACAAAACTAAGGGATTCATATTTAAAATTTTAACTTTTCTTTTAATAATTTAGAGAGTAAAATAGGTATTTGACAATCAAAATTTCGAAAAAAGTACTTGAGTGACCTTCTGAGTACTATTTGAAAAATCAAATATAGGCATAAATGACTTTGTTGTTACAAACGAAAAAAAATAACTTTAATAAAAATTTTGAAATAATTGAATGATTATTATGGACATAAGAACTTACTATAGACTCTTTAAGGAGGAAATATAAGTCACAAATAAAGTGCAACCAACTATAAATATTATTTGTTTTTCTGTCTTATCTGTTTTTGTATAAATATAAAAAATTAAGATACATACAAATAATGAAGGGTTATCTTAGCTGTTGGATATATCTCTTTCACATGGCATTGATCAGCACCACAAGATATGGTCAATCTAATAATGTCAGAGACCTGTCTCATTTTCCTAATATTTCCTCTTTTATTATTTTAAATCTAATGGGATTTTTAAACTTTGTTTAGTGACCGGCCGATTACTTGTAACTCAGATAAGTTAATTTGATAAAGTCAAGTCTTTATGTTCATATCTGTATTATTCTAGAGAAACACATTTATTATGGCTTAACAATTAATAAAGTGTATAAAAATAATGAGGACTATCATTTTATTTCTTAAAAAAATACTCAAAATTCCCTTCTGCCCATTTTTAAAACATGGCATGGGGAAAATCAACATGTTATGTGATTTTGATAATGATTGACATAATATGGGCGTGAACAAATATGACGGAGATATAAACCAAAAAAAACTACGAAGACTTGGCCTCAATTATTAGCAAAGTCTCCATGATTGATCACCTAATTTGATCCCCACACACTCTCTCCCTCACACACACACACACACACACACATATATATATATATATATATATATATATATATATATATATATATATATATATATATATATATATTATGTATGTATGGTTGTGATTTTCATGCAAATTAAACTTGATATATCACTAATCAATACTTTGTACGTTGTCTTCTTGTTTCGGTGTGGAGAAACAGGTTGTAAAAGCTCTCCAATTTCGTGGGACTATAGTGTTGAAAAGTTTTAACTTCTACTTTGTCCCTTTTCCTAGTGTCAGTTCACTATCATTATATAAAAAATAGATTTTTAGTAAATGTAAAGTTTAAGTGACTATTGTTGCAAACGAAATGAAATTATTATATTTAATGAAGTGAATTTTAAAAACTTGGCAGGTAGCTAGTAGTATGAGAAAAATTACCATTCAAAGAAAAGTCTGTATCAATTGCAAATTAAAGGTTAAAATTCATATTTAGATAGTTCGATCCAAAAATGAATGTAATATAGTTCTACGAATGCCTAAATATGGATGGCAGTGGGACGGATGGGTTTAACCGTTTGCGAGGCAGATTGAAAACAAAAAAGAAAAATATACAGGACGCGACATGTTGAAAATTATGCGGGTTAAAGCTCAACGTGCCCCGCCTCGCTGCCCTCGCTACGCCAAAACAAAACCATGTTATAAACATGGAAAATGCATTTTTTAAAAATACGATGAATTTAGAGACATCAATGGGGCAACTTTTACATGGATTATTTTTGTAGTCATATGTACTATTTTAGTTGATCGAGTTAAATTATTTCATCATTGGCCTATTGTTTATCTTCCCTTTCTTTGACCATTGACTCTTACTTTACAATGAGAGATCTGTTGGGACATAATATGAGGTGGAAGTTTCATGTAATTATAACCACTAATCAATTTCACTTATATGAAAAACTAAAGATAATTTATCTTGAATCAATTGACTTTAATTAAAATATAGATCCGTTACGATTTATGCATGTATATTTTTTCGATAGATTATCTTTTTCCTTGCTTTTCATAGTTGGATCTACTTTCAGCTTGTCTTTATGCTTGTACAAGTATCTTTCAAAAAAGTTCAACAAAAAGGAAAAGGAATACTTGCCAAGTAACATGAAATTTCCAAAGTTATAATAATAGTGTTTTATAATTAAATTTTTTGAGATTGGAAAAGCATCTTAATTATTAGCGAAGAAAGAAATAGAAGTGATGTAAAATGACTGTGACACCCTAGGCAAATCACACATTCATAAAATACAGAAGATGTTGAGTATATAATAGACAACCCTTAGGCTCTACTAATACGTTTTAAACCCATAAGTGTCCAATTCTAGAGCGAACAATATTACTAACGGGCTGGACTGTTACAACGACATATTTGCTTTGGAAAGACAAAACCACTTGTAATATCAGTAACCTAAACTACACAAACTATACAACTAGTAATTACTGTACTATTATTAAACTAGGACGTGTGAGGCTCATGGTACATAAAGTATCAAAAGCAGATCTATGAGCATCTATTAACATTAAATTAAGAAGGCATAATAGAGATTAAATTTAAAGTAATGTACTTAAAAACTTTGACTTTTATTTTGTTTAAGTCGTTACAAGCTGTACTTTGATGAACGAGGGAAAATACACGTGCACGAATTGAAGGGCCACGTTCATTATTTGACTAATTTAAGGGACACGAATAGTACTATTTTACCGCGAGGGCTACTTTCGTCTTTTCATTGTCAGTTCAGACTTGGATCACCGGCCGTAACAAGTGAAATGACATAAGTACCCCTAAAAGCCCATATAAATATACATTGAATTGAATCCAGAAGTCCCACCTCTGAACGCACTCCTCTCTCTCACACACAAACACACACAAAAAAAAACTTAAATACAGAGAAAAATTACACAAAGAAATGGCAGAGGCTAATGCGTATGCAGCTCTCACGAAATCTTTCTCAGGTTCTTTTCCATTTCTTCTTCTAAAGCTGGATTTTTTTACAGTTTATAAGAGTTAAAGTAGAAGTTTTTACCACTAAATTTTTATTTTCCTTCAATTAATATAATATTTTTCTTACACAAATTAAATTTGTAGGACTTGGTGTGGACGAGAATTTATTCATCTCAACATTGGGGAATTGGAATCGGCATCAGAGGGAATCTTATAGGGTAAGCACTCCAGGATTCTTCAAAGAAGATGAGCGCCATTTCCAGAGATGGGATGATCAACATATTCTCCAGCTTCGCCAAGAATTTTTGCGTCTTAAGGTATTTTTATTTTTAATATGAATTATGTATAGAATTTTGATTTTTTTCAGCTATGTAATACCATAGTGAAATATAATTAATCCAATTGCTTACTGTCAGAGAGTGGATGAAGTGGTTGTGACTATTCATAAATTTGGTGTTTCGAATAATCAAATAACCAAAAAATTTAGCATCTCTTTCTTTTGAAAACAATACCTTTATTATAAATTTTGAAAGGGAGTCTTGGCCTATGTTGCGTGGACTCTCCAAAATGTAGTCGTACCCGTGTCGGATCCTTCAAATATGCACTATTTTTGGAGGATCCGGCACGTATCTGTTCACATTTTCGGAGAGTCCGATCTTGGCCCAACAAAAAAGTTATCTCCGTTTGACCTATAAGTCATGAATCCAAGTCGTGGAATCTGATGCTGAACCTCAAAATAGGCTGCCTATATAATAAAGGTATTGTAAGTCTCAAGATAAGCTGCCTCCAAGATAGGCTGCCGTGGAAACTGATGCCAAGCCTAATGCTAGGCCTCAGGTTAGGCTGTCGGAGAGTGGAGGAAGTGTTTGTGACTGTTCATAAATTTGGTGTTCCGAATAATAAAATAACCAAAAATTTTAGCATCTCCTTCTTTTGAAAAAAATACCTTTATTATAAATTTTGATGGGGTATCTTGGAGCAAGGGAAAAGTTATTTTTGTTTGACTTAGGTCACGAGTTCGAGCCGTGGAATCAGCCACTAATGCTAAGCATCAGAATAGGCTACCTATATGGGGTGTGCCCCTTCCCTGGATCCCGCATGAACGCGGAATACTTCATGCACCGGGCTGCCCTTTTACCTTTGTTACAATTTTTAAACCCCCAATTCTGTAAAATTTAAAAAGTTCTTTCATAAATTAGTTGTAATATTTGTGATTTTGTTTCTTATGATCATTTCCTTGTCATGGCCAAAATTTTGTAGGATGCAGTGGTGTTGTACACAATGCACCCATGGGAAAGAGATGCTCGCTTGTTTAAGGAAGCATTGTTATTGAAAGTACCTCAACTTAATGTTCTAACTGAAACTGCTTGTACTCGATCTTCTGAAGAGCTTTTGGGTGCAAGAAGAGCCTACCATTCCCTCTTTGAACACTCAATAGAGGAAGACATTGCCTTCGATATCCAAACTCCTGAAAGAAAGGTCTTTCTTCTTTCTCTTGATCTTTAAAATAACTGGTTCTTTTTTAGTTTACTTTTGTACGTTGACAGTGTAAAAGAATTAATACACTTTTAGGCCGATTAAAAGATGATTATGTTTAACCGTCCATAGAATGAACCGTCTTTATACTGTCGATGTTTATAAGTTGAAATAATCCATTATTTTTGTAAATTCAGTTCTCTCACATCAGACATATATCATGTCCATTTTCTTATAAATATGTGTTCATCATCATTCGGATTTACTTTTAAAATCGAGCGCGAAACCTTGCCACTGATCTTGGTAATTAGGCGTTTGGAGATAATATTAGATGGCTAAATGATTTTGTTATCCAAATTGAAGTCATTTCCTTTAGTGGATAAGTGCACAAGCGTTTCGTATGGGTATGAGATGTGAATATTTGGGCTATACTATATCTAAGTTCTCATATAGTCATATTGTCCATTTTTTTCTTCGGGTTATCATATATTAAGATACATTTATTTTTGCGGAAAGTTTCAACTCGCTTCGTTCTCATTGTTATCATTGTCTTTGAAAATTATTACTGTTATTATTGCCATCTATATGTTTGATTAATATTTGGCAGTGTAAGTGTTTGATTAGTAACTTTCTATTCTGTTATGACAAACAGCTTCTAGTTGCTCTAGTGAGTTCCTACCGTTATGAAGGGCCAAGAGTAAACGACGATCTTGCAAAATCTGAGGCTAAGGTGTTTGTGAATGCACTAAAAGATGCTAAGAAGAATCTCATTGAGGATGAAGAAATCGTGTGGATCCTTTCACACAGAAGCAAGCTTCATCTTAAGGCCCTCTATAGCCACTATAAGGAAATGACTGGCAAATACCTGGACGAGGTAATGAAATTTAAATAAAAGGAGGAGTTTGACATTACTGATATATAGTGTATACTTTTTTACATCATCCGATTAACATGATCTACGACCACAACAATGTAGGAGTTAAAAGGAATTAAGTGATTAAGAGCAAAAAGAAGACTGTTAAAAATGTCATGGAACAATGGTCTTTCGATACTAATCTCAAATTGTTTTCAGGATCTTGATGGTTACTTGATCTTGAAACAAGTAGTTCAATGCCTTTGTTCACCTCAAACATACTTCAGCAAGGTAAATAGCAATCACAAAAATGATAAATATACTATATTGTATCTTGTATTTCTCCCTCATTTGTTTGAATATTTCGTTATCTATCTGACCTTTTTTTCTCATTTTCAATTTCGTATTGCATAGATTTTGGTCGAGTCCTTAAGATTGGATGTGGACGAATCTGCTAAAGACTCAGTCACCCGAATCATCGTTACAAGAGCAGATGATGATATGAAACAAATCAAAGAAGAATTCCACAGCAAATATGGAACTACCTTGCCTGCAAAGATTGAAGAAGTTGCCAATGGAAGTTATAAGAATTTCTTGCTTACTATAGTTGCAAAATCTGAGTAATTTGTGCCAGATTTTGGCATATCCAGATTTTCTATAGGTGCATGGTTCCATGTTCAAATGCTTGTTGAGTTGTTTCCCCTTTGCATTAATTTCCTTTGCTCAATATATGTATGATTTCAATGTTTCCATATAAAATGAATAATTTCAACATTGTAGTTGTCACTTTTCAGCTTCCTGATTCAACTTATCTCTAGTATAACCCTGAGGGGTAGCGGTAAAGGTCTGATGACAAAGTCCTTCAGGTCGCCAGTTCGAGACCCGCAGGGCCACTGGAGGCATTACAAACCGGCCGCGTCTCCAGGGCTCCGTAGAACTAACCGTGCACCTCCATTGAAACAGTGGGACCTGGTGGGTACAACTAGTCGGGTTCGCACAATGATGCCCGAAAACCACGGTTAAAAAAAAACTTATCTCAGTATAATTTTCCCCCATCCAAAGAAAAAGTGTTTGAGCCAATAAGAAACTGTTTTTGGAACCTTTTCTGTCCAGCTCTTTCCAATTTCCTACATGAAGATATATATAACAACTACCCTCTTCAACCAAGAATGTATATTTGGTAGAATAAAAATGAATTATGCAAGGTGGGGATTGAGGTGGATGAGTGTATATTTCCATTTGTAAAGTAGATTAAAGATGGCCAAGATTTTATAAGTTCGATCCAGCTTTTATTATTTCTTTTTGGTTAAATTGAGCCGCATTAGTATTTTGTTATAATTTCTACAAATATGTGAATGTGATAAATTGTATTCACAATATGTAACATTATTTATACATGTAGTAATGATGATGACCTTAGCTGACCTTAAAGGGAGAAGTGATGATTCACATAGTTGACCCCAACTTGTTTATTTATTTATTTTTAGTAATAGTATTATTAATTAGACGCAATAACCTGTAGTAATATTGTTGCTACAGCCTACAGGTGCTTTCCCAAGTATTATCCTTCTGGTGCCAAAAATAATACTACATTATTTCTACAAATCTAGGGGTATTAGGATCCAAAGCAAAGTCTTAAACCTTTTAATTGAATTTACGCGAAGGAAATGATAAAACATAAAAAAAAGATTTTTTTTAAAAAAAAAAAGAAAGAAAAGAAACATGCCAAGTGTTTGCATCCGTGTCTAATTCCACATTTAAACATGATTCTGAGGTATATTTTACCGCGTCGGCAAACCGAAGAGTCCTTTTCTATTCTTGCTTTAAGTATTAGCCCTTATGTATTTTTTCTTCTTTGTTAGATATTTTGGTGTTATATATTATTAGACATTCAACGGTTTGTGATCATGGAATTTTGGGTTTTGGGAAAAGTGTTGGTGTTTGAGAGTTAATATTTGTGTATGCCTAGCCACACTATTAAACGTAGTTTATTTCACTATTTCGGATTTATCTGTTTTTCTTCCGCAAATTGATTTATTTTTTCGCATTATTAGGCTTACCTAGTCGTAGGAAGTAGGTGTCGTCACGATGATTCACGGAGGGCGAATTTCCTCATTAACCAAAAACAGATTTATGTTGTTGGGCCTATGTTGGGCCATACATTGCTGCGTCAGTGGGGTTGAATGGCGAGAAATTTGAAAATAGCCAGATTTATCACTGGTTGTTGAAAAATAGCCAAGTTTCAAAAGTCATCAAAATTTAGCCACTTTTTATGTGAAAAGAAATCAGAGCTAAAATACTGTTCAAAATTCAAGAAATACACCCGCAAATTTTACGGGAGTTCCAGCATAACGCATATTTTACGGGAGTTCCAGCAAGTATAAATATCCAGTATAATATAGAGTTTGGAGCACTGGTGCTCCAGTCTCCCGCAAATTTTACAGGAGTTAGCAAAGTATACCGGCTCAGCATAATATGCTGGAGTTCGTACACAAATGCACCAGAATTCCTGTAAATTATACGGGACCGGTTCCTATTGCAGTAAATAGTGACTATTTTTCATTAATTTCATAAACAGTAGTTATTTTTTGATAGCAACCATAAAAGTGGCTATGCCACGTGATTTTGACGGTTGAATGCCTTTTTGGGAGGGGACTACAGAATTAGCGCGACATTACCCCAAAGGAAATTATGTTGGCGGAATGTCCCATTTATTTGATTGTCTTGGCAAAACGTTTGCTCTTTTTTTTTTTTTTTTTTTTTGTCTTTTACTTGAGCACCATAGTTCTTTAATTTTTAAACTTTGTAATTCTTGTTTGATGATAGAAAATAAAAGTTAATAATCGATTATTGTTAAAATTATTTGATTATTGATAATTGTGCTTAAACTTTTAATTCATTTGCAGATTTTGATGATTTATTGTAAAAGTCTCAAAACTCCATTGTTGCACTTGCACCTTAGAAAGTGCTGAAGATGACAAAGTGGGCCTTTTTGATTTGGTGTATTTAACAAAGAGAATTTTTCACAAAGCGTCATCTTTTAGTCTTAATTGGCCATTTATAGATACCCTTTGCTATATTACGTTCTATAGATATCTTTTATATTTTTATACAATATATTTAAACGGTTGTATTCATTAATACAAGAAAAAAATAGGCGTAAAAACGGGAAATCCAACTAAGTGTTATATGTATTTAACTGTATTCAAGCGAAATTTTAGCTGTACTTAACTGTATTCAAACGAAATTTCAATGAAATACGGTAATTTTTTTGCGCAAATTCTGGGAATTTAAACTTGTTAAAAACGGAAGGAAATCAAATCACATGATAGTATCCTAATTTAACTCAACTAAAATGAGTACACACTCATTTGTATTTTGCTCAAAGAAAGCAACTCAAAAATGTGAAAAGAAGGAAAAACAAGAGCAACACATCAGATCGAACTTCTCAATTCTCTTCTTTTTTTTTCTATTGAATACTACAAAATACAACTGAATAAAACTCTTGAATCCAATAAAATACAACAAACTTCTGCTGAATAAAATTGTTGAATATAACTAACTACAACTGAATACAGTTGTATAAAACACTTGATACTACTGCTGAATAAAATAATTAATTATAACTGATTAAAACTAAATACAAGAGAATAATCATAACTTTTTAATACATCTAAAATATATAAATAAATGTTGCTGAATACATGTGATACAATTTCACCTCTTTCATATGTAAACATGGCTTTCGATAAAATCAAGGTTCAAAAATTCTCTTTGAGATGGACGGTTAGATCTCTTTCTCCTCTGCTTTCTCTATCTCTATATCTCTTCCTTTTTTCTTACTGAAATTTGTTGTTTTATAGATCTGTTTTTTATGCCAATAATAAAGATTGATTACGGTGTAAAAATACAGAAAGGACAAATGATTGAGTAACGTGGGTATGTGAGAGAAAAGTGTAGAGGTGATAATGGCGGAGAAATAGAGATTTAGGGTGGGATAAGAATATTCATGAAACGTGGGTTTATGGGAGAAGATGGTAAAGTGTATGGAAGAAGAGAGAGAAGCTTGTCAGAGGATTTTCTTTGCAAAATTGTGCTCAATTTCATATTAGGTGAGAGAAAATATTTTGTAGCATATATGGTACCTTAATTATAGGATGAAACTATATTAAGATTTTTTGCTATAAACTATAAAAGGTATTTATAGAATGTAATATTTTAAAATGGTATTTATTTAATATAAATAGGGTACTAACATATTCAATATGTGGTAAAATTTTCTTTAACAAAATTGATGATTGGAGATTGTTTGTGTTTGGTATACGGAAGATTTGTTTTAAATTTGAGATCAGTTGGAGTAGACTTGAGGTGATTTGATCAAAATTGAAGTTGCAAATTTGAAGAACACTTTGTTAAACAATCCAGAAAAAGTATGTCAATCCGGCATATTTCGATGAACAACTTAACAGATAGGTAGACAATATACAACATCAACTCACCGATTTGGTAGAGAAATCTTTGAAGAGCATAATTATGACAATCTCGTAGACTTAAATAAACAGCCTAACAAATAGGTATAGTTATAATAGCATCAACCTAGCGCGTTGATAGAGAAATCATAAAGAGTAAGAGTCTGTTTGAAAAGCCACCATGTAATTGGAATTGATGTAATTACTAGGGTAATAATTATACAGATTAGTAATTACATAGTTGTGTAATTATAACGACCTGTTTGTTTGTCATAGAGTAATTGCATTGTAATTACATATTTACTGTTTAGTTGCGCATGTATAATTACAGACCAAGCGTAGTTTTTGCTAAATAGTTATTATATATATATATATATATATATATATATATATATATATATATATATATAGTGTGTGCATGTGTGTGTGTGTGTGTGTGTGTGTGTGTGTGTTTGTGTTTTGTAAGAACATCATGGAATTCATTTTTGATAAAACAAATTAATATTTTTAAATATAATGCCGTAACATTATTCAGTTATTTCACAAAACTAATATATCAATTCTACCAAAATGAACAACAAGTAATGTGAGTCAATATTACTAAAACAAGTAAATTAAAACCATGAATATAACATAATTTATTTTTTTTTAAAAAATATATAGTTTAACATATGTCGAATTCCAACATAATAATAGTAAGTTCCACTGTAACTTAAGATTAGGAAACATGATTAAGTTTAGAGAAAATACATAAATACCCCATTCAACTTGTCCTAAAAAATCATTTATACACCTAAACTTTACGGGTGTCCTAGTACCACCCTATTCTTATTCAAAGTGAAATTAGTACCTCCTTCAAAGATGAGGTGGCAGAGAAATTAATACTCCCTCCGTTTCAATTTATGTGAACCCATTTGACTGGGCACGGAGTTTAAGAAAAGAGAGAAGACTTTTGATCTTGTGGTGTAAAATGAAGCACCTTTATTTTGTGTGGCTATAAATCATTGTATAAAGGTAAATTGTTTCCAAATAAGGAAAGGGGTCATTCTTTTTGGCACGGACTAAAAAGGAAATAGGTTCACATAAATTGAAACGGAGGGAGTATCACCTTACTCAAAGCGCGTGGAAGGCTCGAAAATTGTAAAAAGCTACTTAAATTTTACAACTGTTAATTTTTTATTGGTTGTTACACCTAATTAGTTGTATTTGGTGTATTACTAACATAGCAAAATTAATGGGGTTTGGTGTATTAATTTCCCTTTTTATTTTTATTTTCCTGTTTTCTTTTCTTCTCTTTCCTCTTTCCTTTTCATCTTTCTCTTTCCTCCATTTTCACGTCCAACAACTCCTTCGGATGTTCTTTACAATTGCATGCAAAAACCATTCAACCACGTCATTAACAAGCATAAGCACACGGAATCCCCTCTTTGCCAACATAATGCTTACTAAAGGGAAATGTTAACTACTTAGATAAAAAAATCAAGTCAGGTCATTTAAAAAAAAAAGAAATAGTCGATCCTTGGACTATAATATATCAGATCGGCTATTAGTTTTACGGTAGATGAGCTTTTTCATTGTCACAAGAGATCAGCACCATACAATCATAATCGTAACAAAACCGACATTAAAGATTGATAGCTCTTTCTACACCTATTTTATCATCTTCCCCACCCTCCAATTGTTCTTCACAGCTTGGCCGGAGCAAACAATCAAGGTAAAAATGAAAACCCAACACTTTATTGGATCTTTCTTAGCTTCTTGGCTTCCACTTGTTTGGAATATTTTTAAGGAGGTAAAGAAAGGTTCGGTTGGGGGAGGGGGACAATTATTCTAGTCAAAGAAAAAAAAATGAAAAAATCTGTGAAAATGCCACGTGTTAGCGCGTGTAAACACTACTTGGGTAGAATTTGGTTGTGGCATTTTAGGGGTTAAATAATTTCATCTTGGATAAGGATAAGGTGGTACTAGGACACCCGTAAAGTTTAGCTGTGTAAATAATTTTTTAATACAAGTTTAATGAGATTTTTATGCATTTTCTCTTAAGTTTATAACCACATTCAACAACAAAATTTTAATTTAATTGCAACACTCATTATATGTCAAGTTTGTCAATGTCTCATTATTTTTTTTAATATTAGGAGGTGTAGTTTTAAAAAAAAAATATAAGCAATTACATGGAATCACAAGAAGTAAAAATAGAGAAATAAAAGATAAATAATATACAAATAAAAATATATTTTAAAATTTTAAAAGAAATTAATGAGTAAAATAAAATTTAAATAGTAGAAATAAAAAGTTATAAAGAAAATAAATTAAAATAAAAACAAAAAGGAAAGAAACTAAAAAGTAACCATGTAATTACACAGTGTAATTATCCCCAATTCTCACCTCTCCCTTGAGAATTAGAGAGTGTAATTATACTCATCCAATTACACCCAATTTCATGCTGAACAAGTAATTACTTGGCCAAATAAATATGTCAAACTGTGTAACTACACCCAAATTTATTTCCAAGGTGGTTCCAAACGGGATCTAATATATGCCAAATTGTGTAACTATACCCAAATCTATTTCCAAAGTGGCTTTCCAAACGGGATCTAAAATATGTCAAACTGTATAACTACACCCAAATCTATTTCCAAGGTGGCTTTCCAAACGGGATCTAAAATATAATAATCCGACACTTCGATGTACCGTTTAATTCGATAAAGAAACCTCTAAGAGCTGGTGAGAGGCTGAAGTCATTTTGTAGTTACCGCTACAATTTTGGGGATAAGACCGTCCCTCAAAAAGTCCCTTTTGGGTCATTCACCCAAGGGAGACTGGGTTTGAATCGAGGGAAATTGCAGAGATAGTCACTGAGGTATAACCGAAGTGCATAAATATTTGTAATTCCAGCCTTTTCAAAAAGTTTCAGAGATACGGATTTGAATTTTTGGCTTGCCACAAATGTCTGAACTTTAGACTTTAGTCTGAAATATCACTTTTTACCCTAAGTTTACAAATGTCTTGGTTGCACTTTTAGTCTTCTTACTTGAGCTTCAAGTTTCGATCCTACACTCCTCAAATCAGCCCCAACTAGTTTCAACAAGTTTTGGCAATACCCAAATAATATTATTCAACAAATTTCGAATTCAACTTACCGAACCAAGGTTTTCAATTGTCGATAATGGTGGTCCTGATTTCTCCTTCTCAGATTCAAGTCACAAACATCAACTAAGATATCCGTTCAACCTATGGGTGGCGAACAGTCGGGTCAGATATGAGCGAGTGAAAAATGAGTAATATGACCAGTTTTACTTAAACAAGATAAACGTGACACTGTTTTTACATCTTTCATAATCAGTAGTTTAAACTAGGTGTGACTGAGCGAGTATGAACGAGATCCTAATACAGGATATCTAACATGCACATATAAATGTATAATGATTTCAAGATACGTAGAATTCCTAAAGCATGATTTCTAAATGCCTAGAAAATTACAGCATAATTTCAGGATGTGCAGGAGCAATAGTTTATGTTAATGCTGTTATTTACCCTAAACTAGGATTTTTAAGTGATAAAAATAATATCAAATGAGATGCTGAAACAGTAACCTTAAGAACATCGCATGGCATGCTTGGAATGTATTAGTCCTAAACTTGGATTCTAATGCACATAGGGAAAATATAAACTTAAGGCATGGTTTCTACCCATTGATATTGATAACATATATGACTATCCTCCCTTTTCACTAGCCAACCCCAATATTCGTTTACAATAATTATTACAAATCAGTATCGAAATGAATTACATAAGTAGAAAAGAAAATAAGAAGTTACACTATAGAGAGCCTGAAAACAGGCCTAGATTTCCAGAACCTCAAATGCCCAGATGTTTCATAGCCTTTCTCATATTCGGGTGTGTCACAGTTCCCTAAGGACCTCAATGATCCCGAACAATGCTCCCACCCAAAAATCACAAACATAACTGAGTAAGTGCAGTGTAGAAGAGCCAGCTCCAATGCATCAGAGTTTAGAGGGATCTCATAGGAATCCCTAATCAGTCACACATTGGAGGGGCCAGAACTTAAGGACCTAAGAGTAAAGTGAGAGTGCTTGACATAGTTTTAAAAATATTTTAGTAGGAAAGCAGCGTGAAAAGAGACTTAGTTGAAATAGTTTTATATAATAAATAGAGTTGCTCAGTAAATTAATTTTTTGATAAGAGTTTTGGAATCAAATAAACAACAGACCCAACACAGAACCAAAACAGGTTCTACAACATTCAAGGAACATCCTTCACACATAGGTAATGGGAATTGGGGACATATAAAGCATATGTACTGAACACATAACAAACAAACGCGCACATAACTGCAGAAGTATTCTAGTGGAGTTCATGGGATTAGAGTACAACATGAACTTAAGAATTAACACAGAACCAAGTAACTTAAGGTACAAATTATTTTGCTAAAGAAAGGTTCATACTAAAACCAGTTAAACATGAAATGAAACAGAGTCACATTGAGACATACTACAAAAGGGGGAGAGGGAGTGACATTTCATAAGCATGATGATCCTATTGGGGGTAGTACATAACATAACTAGATAGACAAGAAATCACTTCAATTACAGGTTGCCCAACAAAATCATAGATAGAAACATACTAGAAACAGGATGAACTGAAGTAGTAAAAGAAACGTATTGTTTTTGAAACTTGAATCGAAATTAGCACATACCAATAAATAAGATAGTAAACACAAAGTGGAGGATAGGAGAGCATAATAATTAGCCTTGGCTTGCAGTCGGCTAATTCAGAATAGTAGCAAGTAACAAAGAAAGAAAGCAGAAAGCTTTTTGAGTGTTAGAGGGGTTTTGAACCAATGTGTTCGTCTGTTTGATAATGAGAGAGCATATGTATATATAGTTTGAAACTAGGTAGAATAATAAGGTAAGAATCAAAGTCAAGTAGTAATTATGGAACTAGGTATCAATTAGTATAAAATCAGTATAAGTACTCCCTTAATTAAGGGAGTTAACTTCAAACGACAAAGACAAATAAAAAAGATCATATAAGACTGGAATATAACACGTAAGGAAATAATTTTAGCATAGTAGGTATAGAACAAGTAATTAGGCTAAGTTCAGAAAATCTAATTAAGAAAAGTACTTAAGAATCGATTGACGGCATAGTTGACCAAAAAATAAGGCAAGAAAATATCTTAGAGGTTGAAAATCCTTAAGGAAATCATCACAAGAGATTAGTGAAAGATATCAATTATAGAAAATTAGGGATTCAAACAGGAGTAGTAATGATTAAGGGGAGATTACCATAAATCTCTACGAACAAACGAAATACACACATAATAGGCAAGAAGAGGCAAAAAAATCAGAAACCCTAATAGCACAATAGGGTAAAAATCACACAAAATCAGGGATTCGCATAGAACATAGTACTGATTAGAGGAATTAACAGAATAAACATAATATAGGCGAAATAAGCAAAAATCAAAAACCCTAAATGAACATAATAGAGTAAAATTACAGAGACTCGGAACGTTCATAAGAAACAAGCACATATACGAATCAAATCACCAGAGACAGACTCAGAACCCAGGATTAGGACCAAAAGACTTAGGGTTTTAACATAATAAATCAGATAAAAGGGGAAAAACATGAATAAATGTTTAAACGTAGTAAAAATCATTAAATAATACGGAAAATGAGAAGGAAAAGTCATTTTGAAAAGGGGTTAAGATATCCTAGTTTGAAGATAAAAAGACGTTTTGAAAAATCAGAGAGATTCTAAGAAAACAATAGAGATAACTCAAAATATACTCAGATCTGCGGTAGATCTGAATAGTCGAGAGATGAGTTAGGGTTTCAGAGAGGGATAACCCAAAGATAAAGAGATTCTAACTTAGAAACCATAGATCTAGTTGAGCAACTAATGTTACCAGCGAGCCAAGACCGGTGAGAGGAGCTTAGGGTTTAGCAGAGAGAGCTTAAGAGAGATGGGAGAATATAACGGCAGAGCAGAAGAGAGAATGAGAATGGGAATGAAGGTTTGGGGGTAGTCTCTTAGATTAATTATGGTAAGAGAATATCTGGGCCGTTGATCAAAATAGATCAACGGTCCAGATTATACAAGACGTTGGGTCGGGTGGAATTAATGGATTAGGCCTGGTATATGAGTTGTTTTAATTGGGTTTGGGATCTGGTTTAATTAGGCTAGAATTGGAATGAAAGTATGCTATTTGTTAACCCAATTAAATTAATCGAAATAATTTGTAAAAATGGCTAATAATCATAAAAAATGAACTTCATGCATAGAAAATACTTTTAAAATAATTACTTAGTATTTTAAAATACAAATGACTAAATTTTGGGTAAAGACGGTATAAAATTATATGATTTGGCTATAATTACAAATTTATTGCAATTATAGTCAAACGATGCAATTTGGCTAATTATGAAATAATTTGGTTTAAATAGAACCATGAATAATAAGTTAAATTTAGAAATGCTTTTGAAATCCTTTGTAATGCCATTTTGTAATTGTTTATTGGAAATAAAATGTTGGGTAAATTAATAAAAATATAGAAAAATTATGGAATAACACCAATTGCTATTAATGTAAGATTTTGAAGGTATATATGCAATTTGAAATATTTTTGGGAAAAGTTGGGTATCAACAACTATGGTGTAACATTTAATAAAAGGTAGTTTAGTCACACTAACTATTTTTGTCTAGAATTTAATATTTCCTTAATGGGTGTGCCAAAAGCAAATTGGTCACCTATTGTGGACCGGAGGGAGTGTAATTTTTTTAGTCATTTTATCAAGATGTGCCATTTAACTAAGGTCGGATACCAGAGCTTTAGTCTCATGCAAGTACCTTTTTTTTATCTTTCTATTGAAGTGAAATAGTTTTCATATGATTTTCATATGAATAATGGTCTTTTTTCCTAAATATAGTTTTTGTTTTTGCTGGATCCTATTTATAACAGTTATTTCTTTCTTTGGTTTTCAATTCCTTAGCCATGTTCCTCGTCTCAGGAAGTAAAAGCTGCTATTTACTCACAAGCAAGGGACGGACCACACACTTATCTAATAAATCACTCTCCAACACTTAAGTTTTTCACAATAAATCCACTCATCAATTTTTAATATAACATTTTTCAAAGCACACAAAGTAGAAGCATAGTATTGAAACACAACAACACAACGTTCAAATCCAAAGAGCTACACTTTGGCACCAAGCAGTGTCATCAGGAACTTCATGTAATCACCTGATGTGTCACCAATAACCGCATTATCAAGGCTAGTCTTGTTCGCGATGAAATACTCTCCCCTTACTTTCATCATATCAACTTCAGCTCGAGTTACAATGGCTCTAGTTAGAGAATTCTCATCAGTTCCAATCCCGACAATCGAGGCTCTGACAACCTGATCATTACAAACGTAAAAGAGAATACAACAAACAGAAGATTTCAACAAACAAGAAGAGAGAAATCTGACAGGATTAGGGAAATAGCTTTATAATTGCACATTGTAGGCCAGAGATATTGTAAATGGAATCATATACTGGATAGATTAAATAGTTTTCCTGGCTAGCAAGAGCCTATGAGGTGAAACCCTTCCTAGAAGGTCTTAAGTTCGGTGATGGATAGATTGGCATAGGACTTTGAAAGCTACAGTTTTGGTTATTTTTGTTTAGTTATGTCATTTCCTAGAGTCCAATGAGCAGGCGGTGTATATGCTTACTTGGTTGAATAAATCTTTTTCGTTCGACCAAAAAATATAGTAGCAATGTACGAGTGAACTAACATAGGAGCTGGTACATTTTTTTACACTAATTATGCACAAAATTAACTTGTTAATAGCCACAATAACCTGAACAAGCATGAATGTAAAAGAATGGAGGGAATTCTTCACCCTGGTAAGGCCTTTTACAGGTTCACAGCTTTGATCCTATTTGGCCGTTTAACATAGCTAACAACAACAGAGAAGAATAAAAATAAGGAGGGGACTTTATATTCTATGGTGCCGATGGATGATTCTTTAAGTCTAACCAACCAGAACATTAATATGCAATTTAATAGCACTGTCATACTTAAATCAAACATATGTCTAAAAAATGTGATTCCGTGGAGGTAGAAAAGAGGAGCATGTGTTTGCCTTAACGTTATTATATTAAGGTGGGGCCGTGCTGATTTTTTGACAGATGATTTGACCGGTTAAAAGGTTGTCAAAACAAGAAAAATACTTGAACCAAAATATGAAAGATAATGGGTGTGTTTGGTATGAAGGAAAATGTTTTCCATGGAAAATGTTTTCCTAAAAAATGTTTTCATGGAAATAAGTGATTTTATCACTTATTTTCTCTTGTTTGGTTGGTAAGTGAAAAACATTTTCCGGAAAATATTTTCTATGTTTGGTTAGAGAGTAAAAAATAGTTTTTTAGAAAAATATTTTTTTTGCAACTCTCCTACCCCTCCCCCTCCCACCTCCCCCACCCCTCCCTTCCCGAAGTCTCTAAAAATTGACACAATCTAAAGGAACTAATGTGATGCTTTACTTTTTAACGCAAAAATCGCGTATTTTCGAATCGGTAAATTTATAATTTCTAAACCCGTAAACTTCCGAACTCATAACTTTGGAACTTGTAAAATATTGAGTCTTTAAATAATAAATAATAAAATTAAAAACTGAAAAATATATTTTAAAAGTTTTTCGGGGGGGAGGGGGGAAGGGGTGGGGGTGGGTGGCGCAAAAAAATAAGAAAACGAAATTTAAAATTATAGAAAAAAAATTAAGGTAAAAGAATTTTTGTTTGCGGGGTGGGGTGGAGGGGTAGTAGGGTGGATGGTAACGGAAAAACTGAAATTTTCTTAAAAAAACTGTTTTTTGGAGAGGGTGTGGGGTGGGTTGGTGAGGGTGAGAATGGTTGAGAATGAGCTTTGGAAAATGTTTTCCCTTCTTTTGATAAGGAAAACATTTTCCTCCAATCGGAGGAAAATGAATTGATAAGGAAAATGTTTTCCAAAACTTTTAAGCTAACCAAACATGAAAAAATTGGAAAATGTTTTCCTTCATACCAAACACACCCAATATGTTTCTTTATTTAGTACCTCGGCAAAATGTTTCTCTGGTGAATCAATGCACCAGATAACCACCTTCTGTATAGATTGCAGCAGACCTTTTCCACAGCTCTTAATGTCCTGTAAAGGAATCATTCAAGTAGATAGAATAAAATGCACATACAAGGGACAAAATGAGCAAGCAGAACTAACAAGAAGAAGGTTGTGCAGGCAGCTTTGTAAGAAAAGTAACCTGGTCAATGGAGAATCCATAATTTTGCTTATAGCACTCAAACGTTGCTCTAAGCTGATGAAAATTCCTTGTGCTGAGTATCATCAGAAAATTATGAGAATCCAACTGTTTTGTCCTTATGGCTTCACGAAGGATAGCAGCTTCTGCATTTGCAATACTAGGATCCACCAATTCTTTATCATATCTATAGGACCTGACTAGAGCAGTAAGAATCTGGTGACATTCACATAACACATCATTTCAGTAACTTCTGTAGAGGTTAGTAACACACAACTCAACATCGCAAGCAATCATCACAAAGTGTGCTATGTTAACTTAAAAGTGAATCATAAGCTAGGTAATACATCTTCAGTACTCTCTACATGCATCCCACCAGATCTACTGTAAGACACTGCGAATTTCTGTCTTTGGATAATTCGAAGGTTGGTTAAAAGATTGTATCCTTAGGTTAGTAGATGTGGCCAGAAGTGACCATACTAACCTTTTGTACAGGCATAGGGACATTTGCTGCGATTTCTTCTTCAAGTGAACAGTTGAAAAGGCCACAATATGCTTGTCTTACTGCGACCAGATGATCCGGAGATGATGCACAAGCTATCTCTACTATCACTTGTAATTGGGTGATGGTTTTCCTATTTGACTTCAAGGCTTCATTTGCTAGTCGTGCATCTCTTTCAGACGGCTCATACGTCCACAGGATCACAGCTTTCTGTCACACATGAAAATCTAAATTTATAGCACTTGAAAACTTGGGTATATAACCATGCTCAAATAGAGATTCAGCATATATAATAGTTATGTCAAAATTGTAATGTATTCGGGTGCCATATCTACCTGCGAAAAAAATCAACCACACTAAAAGGTATGACACACTCAACTTTATTTTGGGCAGTAAATCTGGTCAGTGCTGATGACATTTAGAAATCAATTTAAGAAATATTCCCAATAAACTAAGAATCTCTCAGTCTCACGCATATATTGCTGCCTCTACTTAGGACTAACTTATAAGAAATAACTTCAAGGAGTAGGAGAAGCAAGAACAGTCATTGATACTAGATATTTTAATAGGAAAAGAACAATTTATACCCATATAAGGACTACAAGTTTCAGTAAGATGGCAAGTTGTATAAATAGTCCATCTAAAGTTCCATAACTGTAAATTTTTACTAGCACCAAATTTAAGGCCTAAGATCAATAATAATGAATATTCTGGAACAAATGGATGTTCATTGTATTATAATTATGCGCAAACACTTTGCACCAGGTTAATTCTAGAAAATCAAGGAAAGAAAACACTATTCGACTTTATAAATTAGAAGTAATGAAAATTTGCATAACATTGCAGTTTCACAACATTCCAAATTTAACCTGAAAACAATGAATTCTGAGGATTAAAAGAAAAGAAAGCTAAATATGGAAACTTAGTGACCTATAGGGAGTAACATTCTAATGAACCAATGCTATCAAATTGAAAGCCAATTACGGAATTGAGCAAATAATTAGGTCCAAAAACTGTAAGAAGAGATTGTACCCTGAAATCACCAGATAATTCAGCAAAAATGTCATCAACAAGAGACCTATTGTAAAGTTGCTGATAGGTTTCTCTGATCTTCTTCCTCTGGCTTGCATTTCTGTGCCCCAACACCGATATGACTGATTTCTCATTAGTTCCCAGTCCTACACAAAACCACTAAACTAATCTCTGTCTTTTTATATCAATTAACAAAAAAAAAAAAAAAATTACAAACACTCATTCAGTTACGTAACTAATTTCATGTTCATCTTTAAAAAAATTGTTTTCCCCAATCAAATTGCTATTAGGAGTAGTAATTTTTGTACATGTAACAGCCAGTAGCTAATATCAAGCCTATCAGCACAGAATTAAAATTGCAACAAGCAGATTATATTTGCATTAATCAAAGCAAAAGTAAATAAATAACAAATATACACGTTCCCACAGAGAAAGGGAAATTAAAATAAAAAGGAGAGACCTTTGAAGGCTTTGACGAGAGTTTCACAGTCTTCAGTAGGAGAAGGAATAACATCTGGTATTCTCACTGTACCCATTTCTTCTCTTCTTCACCCAGAAATTTGCAAGTTTTCCTTTTCTGTTTCGAACGCTTTCCTTCAGTTTTTTTTTTTGTTTCTAACGCTTTCAGTTATTTTTCCCTCTCCTTCATCAAAGAGAAGGGGGGCAAAACCGGAAATAAAGACTTTGTAGCTCCCTACCCGTAATGCCCTTATCTTTCGTTTGGACTTTAATACCCCCACCTTGATTTTCACTTACTCCAAACTTCTGCATTTCTCTTATACGCGTGGCGTTTTTATTTTTAATTTATTTTATAAATTCGATCAATTGCAAGAACAATATAAAAAAACATTTTTCGAAATATAGTGACTATTCAATCTGAGCTGAAGGGATGCTAAAACTCCATGCTCAACAGTTTCAGAAATGACATTCTGTATTACTTTAGTATCATTATAATAACAGTAAAGTAATATATAATGTCATTTTTAAAATTGTTCAAGGGATAGCCTCATTTTTGTCAGCTCCATGTATTTTGTAATTAACTAGCCTGAATAAGTTTAATTCTCGTTACGTATAATTCATTAAAGGGAAACGTTCCCTATTATGAGTAATTTTTTATTTTAAGAGTTCGAATTCAAAACTTTTAATTAAGAGAAGAGAGATGGCATTTGTCGCTCAATGTTATTTCAGCTATATTCTAGTATTATTTTCATTTTGCCCAAATATCACCGGGTAAGCATATTGTTTTCTTATCAGCCATAATAGTGTGAATGATTTGAATATTACACTTGAAAAGGAGAAAATAAAAATTGATTATTGTATTACATAAACAACTGTAGCATGATGAAGAGATAAGCTTTTCTCCGATTTCTCTATATTGTTTAGTAATCATCTATTACCTTGATACTCACTATTCTGATTAATAATTTGAATTCGTGCCGCATAAAGTTATTAAATGAGAAAGTGTTCCCTATAAAGAATTTCTTTATTCTTTGAGCTCGAACCTGAAATTACTAATTAATTAAGAGTGAAGGGATCTCATTCATCCCACCACATTCCTTGACGGTGTATTCTCCTATTTTATTGCAAGTTCCATTCACACGTATTCAGTATTCTTGTGCCTAATCATCAATCATATGCTGATTTTCTAGTTCTTACAAATGTATTTATTCCCTTTCGCCAAATTAGGTACCTAAATTATCAAATAACTAGTAAATATTTTGAATAGACCAAATACTTCATTAACTGTTCGATAGTCGAATCTTATAACTTTTATTCTTAAATCAGTACGAATGTTCGATAATAAGTCACACTAGAAACTTATAATTAATACCAAGTTTTATTTGAACAGAATATGCGTAATATCAAATCAAAGCTAGATGTATATATATGGATATTAACGAAAACAAAGAAAAAAGTTCATTATCTAGACTAACGCGTTCATGTTGTTAATTGAAAGGGCATATACATGATAGAACGTGTCGGGTAACAATATAATATTGAGTGAAATTTGACTGATAAATTTTATAGATAAGTAGAAAAATTTATCGTTTATTCTATTAGCAGCGAATTAGCAATAAATTATTAATAATTTTATTACCTGCGAACTATTTAATAACAAATTAGCGATGAAGTTCGTAATAAGCTCCAATTTTTTTGTTGTTACGTTGTAGTGTGAGTAATAACATGCATTGTTGTGCCACAATTTGTGATTGCACCTAGCACGACTTTGATAAATGATAGAATAGAGAATAATTACAATATTAATGTGAACACAATGTGCTTAACAGTTAACAAACACAATGAATAAAATCTAATAATAATAATTGTTAAGCAGGGAGCAAGCAATCGAATTGATTACATGTCACTTGTACATATGATTGGACAAATAAATAATTGAATGTTGGGATAGGGCCAATCAAGCTTAGCTGTATAAATTAAGTCATAAAAATAGATACTGAATATTATCGATCTGTTCCAGAAAGTCTCTTATAATTTTAATTAAATAATTTCTAGACCAACTTAGAAAAATTTTAAAATTTTTTTATATAAAAATCTATGAGTTCAAGAATTACCTGAAGCTACATACTACCAATCAACCACATAGTAATAATGTAACTTTGATTTATTATATACCTAAATCGGCGAAATTAGGCCAATTAAAATCTATGATAATAATATAAGATAATTTAGGCCTCATTTGTTTTTTTTAAGATTAAGACGTCTGAATCTGAATACATATCTGAATATCAAGATGTGTATTAAGATTAAGTCATCTTGAATCTGAATACACATCTGGATATATTAAGATGTGTATTAAGATCTGAATACCAAAAATTAAGACTGTTTGATTTTTAACATCTGAATGCATAAAATTTATCTTTATTTGAAAAAAATCTAATATTCTATCAATAAAATATATATAGTTTAAAATATGAAAGTTGTTGGTAGTGATGGTTAATGGGTGAATGCCGACTAAAGGTGGTGGTTTGTGGTAGTTTTGGTTGATAATGGTGGTTCATGCTAGTAGCTAGTAGTGATTGGTAGTGGTGGCAATTATGATTGATAATGGTGGTGGTAGGTAGTGATAGTTAAGAACGGCGAGTGGTGGTTTGTGATTGAGGAATGTGGTGGTAGGTTATAATGATAGGCGGTGCTGACTTGCGGTTGTTAATGGTGATGAGGTGGTTGGTTGTGGTAGTTGAGGTAGATAAATGTTGAATGCGAGTGACAATGATGGTGGTCGGAGTGGTGGGATGGTGGATGGTGATGGTCGATAATGGTGGAAGCTATGATTGAGGATGATGGTGGCGTGGTGGTGGTGGCGGCGGCGGTGCCGACGGTGGCTGAGTATGGTGGTGGTGGCGGCATAGTTATAGTTGATAATGGTAGGCGGTGGCGGCAATTAATAATGAATATGTGATAGCATCTTAATGAAATTAAGTCTCTGTTATAGATCTTAATCATACAGACCTATTCAGATCCATTAAGTGGTTGTTAAGTAAAAAAAACAAACACACTTAATGATTAAAATCTGAATAATTAAGATTCAGACTTTAAAAACAAACGCACTTAATGTTTGAGATCTGAATGATTAAGATTCAGACTAGAGATGGCAATGGGGCGGTGCGGGGCGGTTGCGGGGCGGGTTTATCCTTAACCCGCATAATGTTTAACCCGCCCCGCCCCGCATAGGAATATTTTCTGTTTTCAAACCACCCCGCCCCGCCCCGCATAAACCCGCCCCGCCCCGCACCGCAAAGTAAAAAAAATTCATTTTTCATTTTTTACAAGTAGTTTCTCTTTTAAAAAAAAACCTAAAAAAATTAATGATAACCTATTACCTTCTTTTCTAGGTAGTTTCACCTATGTCCATAATGTTTTCAATATTTTATGAAATTTCAATTGAATTTTTTTAATATTTTATAAAATTTCAATTGTATTATTTTATGGATCTATTAACATTATCAATAATGATCGTTCTGGTACATGTATCATGTATGATATATTTAAGTTAATTATTAGTATATACAAGAAAAAATCAAATTATTGAGAAATATGAATCAATCCTTAAAATAATTCATCTTTTACAAGGTGATATACACATACGTCATACGCAGATTGAGATGGTTAGGGAAGATCTACGATTACAAATATTTTTTAAGTTATATACTTATATGTTCATTTTCATATTAAACCGTTAAAAAGACATAAGAAATCTTTGGATTATGTTTATTCAAATTATAATTAATTATTAAACATCAATTACGGTATGTCTTCTATTAATCCTGTTAGAAAATATTTTTTAGCATAGTAATTTGATTAGTAAGTTAATTATAATAATCAATTTTAAATATATCTTCTTAAAACTAGTATGCAATATTTCTACCGGATAGGCGAACCAATATTTTAATGCTCCAAAAATTGATAATATCCTAATATGTTGATAATGTATAACTAGGGTATATGATATTACCCACACATCTAAGCTTAAAAGAGCAAGAAAAGAGGAGATTAATGAATACAAAATTTAAAATTAAAATAAAGATATAAAGATAAGCAAGGGAAAGTTTATAAAACAGATTCTAATTAAGAAAAAAGATTGCAAAATGCATGAAAAGATTTAATCTTCTTTGACGAAAAGCGGCAAATATGCGATGCAAGTATTACACAAATGCGTAACCCGCAACCGCCCGCAACCGCAATTAAATTTAAAAAATAATTCTTGAACCCGCCCCGCCCCGCATAAACTGAAAACCGCCCCGCCCCGCATAAGCTGAAAACCGCCCCGCCCCGCACCCGCCCCGCCCCATTTGCCATTCCTAATTCAGACCTCCATTAAGTGCAAACAAATGAGACCTTAGTTTGGTTTTCAACAATGACCCAACTAATCTTGATTTGCATTGCGTAGGATCCAAGAATGAAAACAGCAGTTCTACCAATTTTTTTTAATTATTTAATTGCTAAATTTAAAATTAAGAATGAAGGGATCTACCGACCATATTTTTTTTTTGTATAAGACAATATAGCTTTTTATTAATGAAAACGAGCTAACCTTAAATCTTGATCCACCTTTTTTTCATGGAGTCGTTTAATTCATTATGGGAAACTTACTGGAATATTCAAAGAGGAAGCATAGGTTATAAATAAAATGGAAACCAACAATAAATATTTTTTTTTTGTTTTTGTTTTCTCTTTTTGCATCTCTTCACATGGCATTAAGCACCACACGCTATGGTCAATCTGATTATTTCACACCTGTCTCATTCTATAATATTTGCTCTTTTATTTTTTATGTAAATTTTCTAACGTGTGATCCAAAGACTCGACGACTGGACATACGTGCCGATTACTTGTTGTTCAGATAATTAATTATTTGATGAAGTCTTGCCATTCATATTTGTAATTGTAATATTTTTCTATTATATAGAAAAGAGAAGGGAGGTTGACCAAGGGCATTATGGTCATTTAAAAATATAACCACATTGTTTGCTTGTACAATAGGCTTAAAAGATTGATTTTGGGTTTGTAATAAGGGAAAAACCCAAAAGTAACATAGCGCAAACCATTGAATTCTTGTGAACCCACTTCCCATTCAACCTTAACCATTTTTTTCTTTAAATGCACTACTTAATTAATGTTACTCTTCAATTTGCTTAAACGCATACTACTTTTACTTTATTTTTTTCTTCTAATTAGTACTTTTAATTAAAAAAATCATCCGTTTGATAATTTTATAATTCAACGTTCATTTGATAAAAAATATACAATGGCTACATACATTTATATATAGCAATTATATTATCTCCTTAAGAATATTATTTCATTTGTTTTTTTATTGACTATATTTTAACAAAAAAAGTGGAAATAAATTACACAAATTTTTATTAGGGTGTTCTTATATTAGTGTTAATTGATATTATTTATACAAGTCCTTATTAAATTAAAATTTTAATTGGAACACTTTATAAAATTAGAAAAAAATATTTAAAAATAAAATATAGTATCAAGTTCTTTTTTTTATTATAGAATATTGAATATTGTTTATAAGATTCCCTTCATACAAAATTATGTAAGAATAATCTGAAAAATATTAGACAATTAATTTGGGATTTTTTATTACATATTATGCAACATAAGAATTATCATTATGCAGGATTGTACGTTTCCCTCTATGATTAAAGTTAATTGGGTACTTCATGTGTATTAAATAAAGAATTCAACATAATATAAATTTTAAAATACATAAATATTAAATTACTATTTAAAAAAAATCTCGACAAATAATTATGGTAAAGAAAGTTATATTACACCGTAGAGTATCTCAATCATATAAAATGAAACTAGAAAACGATTGTAATGCTTCTTTAATATCAATTTGATTAGTATTTAGAATGATTGAAAAATAATTTTGTTTTTAGTAAATTATTCAGGTATGTCATTGAACTAGAATAAAATATAAATTTCTTGTAAAAATTTTGGGTAACTAAAAAATACGATTATTATTTCACAGAAAAAAAATCGTCAACTATTTGAAAATAAAATAAATATATTTTAGTATTCAAATTTTGATTAATATAAGAAGAAAAATCAACACATTAACACAATTGAAAATACAAAAGAGTAGAAGCATATATATTCAATTTAAACAATGAAAAAATATACATCATGAATTATTTTTCAATTGACTTTTCAATCATTTTTTACCATCAATTTTTATGTTTGGTGGTGTATAATTATTTTTTTAAATAGATATGTGTAGAACCTACGTAGAAATACTCTATATTGTACTTGAAGTATTGTATAATCTTTGTACAATAAAGTGCCGGACTTCGACAAGTATAACAAAGTGATATAGTAATACGATTTCATAAAAATTAAAATACACATAACGTAATAGATTAAAAAAAATACAGGTAAATGTGATTCTATACATTATTACACAAATGTCTGTTTTCTTTTTTCTTTTCCTAAAGACGAATAAAGTGTGTAATTAGCAATAAATCAAAAAATATTAAAAAAAAAAGAAAATAAGAAAAAGGAGCAACAATTGGGCCTGTGCATCGCACATGTATGTCATCTAGTTCAATAAATAAGTACATTGTGTCTTGGACATAGTTTAATTTCTATTTTCAAAACATGGCATAGGGAAAAGCAACCATATTAAATAAGTACATGATTTCGTAGCGGCATGGATATTTTGATAACGGTTGGCATAACGTGGATGTGAATAAATATGATATGAGTTCAAATTAAAAAAGTGGGAAGACATTGTGTCAATTAAATATGCATTGATCTCAAACATACAAATTATAAAAATGTATTTTTACCTCCAGCAAAAATTGATACCTTATTATTTTAAATAAATACCTTTTAAAAAAATTATATTTCATAGATACCTTTTGATTTTTATAGCCAAATATCTATTTATGGTCACCTAATACCCTTAAGCCATAAAATACGCTTTGAATTATTTTTCTCTCTCATTCTCCACCCCCTCTCTCTCAATGCCAGTCTTTCTCCATGAATACAACCACAATTTTCCACTGATTCATCTCCATTGTCTCGAAAAAATTCCATTTGAGTGATCATCGACGACGGAGAATGACAGAGAGGGGCAAAACTACTCATTGAATTCATTGTTCCTCTTCCTTCATCAATTTGTCATTGAAGGCTTGAAGACTCTGAAGGATATAAGTTTATGTGATATCCTTAATTTGTCTTTATCAATCAATTGGAATGACAGAGAAGGGCAAAACCACCCATTTTATTCACTGTTCCTCTTCCTTCCTCAATTCGTCACTGAAGGCTTTGAAGGATAAAAGTTTATGTGATACCCTTAATTCGTCTTTATCAATCAATTCGGCATTGAAGGATATACGTTTCTGTGATATCTACATCTTCTGAGATATGACATTGAAGCCCTCGATGCTGTTTTTTCATTGAAGGCTCCATCGCTGGACCAAGGTGGCGTGTTTTAACTAACGGTTTCCAGTGAACGGCTGATTCGCCGGAAAATAGGGTTTGTTCTTGAAAAAAGATAATGGAGTTTCTGTTAATATATTTCAATGTATTTTCATGTATTTCATTGCATTCATTATCTTTTTTTCATTGTAATTCAATGTATTTTGTTTTATTCCATGTATTTCATTGTATTCACTTTCATTTTTTCATTGTATTTCAATGTATCCGTCGTATTTTATGTATTTTATTGTATTTACTGTCTCGCTATATACCATGAATTATTCATATGTTTTTAATTGCTACGTATAATTTATGTACATATGCATTATATAATTTCTCTGAAAATTGCTATATTTTTGGCGTATTTTTAGGTTGAGAATCTTTTTTATAACTGGAAATATAAAATTTATGTGTTATAATTGAGTTTGTTAAGTCATATTAGGAGTCTATTATGTTAATTGATTTATTTTTCATTTTAAAAACAGTGCAATCCCCCAATTCACGTCGTGAATACAGTCGAATACAATAATTTTATCCAGCTCTAATCCCATGTTTCACTCCATGAATACAGTCGAATACACTCGAATACAATAACTGATTAGCTGGACTTCCCTTATTCACGCCTATTTTTGCTACTGTATTCATGAACAAAATAGCTTAAATACATCAAATATATCTTATAACCACAAAAAGATATCTATAATTCGTAATATAGCGAATAATATTTGTAGGTGGCTAATACTACTATAAGATACTTTATGAAAAAATTCCAATTAAAAATCGTTACCGTATTCACATTTTATTAGAGACATAAAGCGTGTGTATACACAAATTATGTTAGACATCTTCATTAATTACTAGGAAAAATAAATTAGGACGTGCAAGGCTCATGGTACATATAAAGAACTAAAAGCAGTTCGTCGAGCATTTATTAAACATTAAGAAAATATCATAAAGATTTAATTTAATTAAACAAGTACTTAACGCCATTTGACGTTTATTTGTTTAATAACACGAGGCGTTACAAGCTGTAGTTTGATGAACAAGGGAAGATGCACCCACTGAATGACCACGTCATTATAATTTTATATTCATTACGTTATTATAGTTATTGTACCGAGGGCTACTTTGGTCTTTTGAAATGTGGTCAAACTTGTATAACCGGCTGTGATCGGAGAAATGACGGAAATACCCCTAATAACCCGTATAAATATAGTTCAAATTGAATCACAAATCCCACCTCTTAACCTTCTCTTCTCTCTCTGTCTCTCACTCTCTCTCACACACACACACACACAAAAATCAAACACAGTGAAATTACCCAAAGAAAATGTCAGAGGCTAATGCATACGCAGCTCTCACCAAGGCTTTCTCAGGTTATTTTCCATTTCTTCTTCTAAAACTGGAATTGTTACAGTTAAAATAGTAGAAGTTTTTACCACTAAATTTTTTACCTTCCTTCAAAATAATATTTTGTTTACACAAATTTAAATTGTAGGACTTGGTGTGGATGAAAATTTATTCATCTCAACACTGGGAAAATGGAATCGGCATCAGAGGGAAATCTATAGGGTTAGCACTCCTGGATTCTTTAAAGAAGATGAACGTCAATTCCAGAGATGGGATGATCACCATATCCTTCAGCTTCGTCAAGAATTTTTGCGCCTTAAGGTATTTTTACATTTTTATTTTAATTATTCGTAAGAGCTTTGTGAAATCCTATATAAAAATATAGTAATACATTAAGGAATCTATATATTTTTAAGTTATTGAATTTTGATAGTGAAATATTTTTATTGCAATTTTGTAGGATGCGGTGGTAATATATACAATGCACCCATGGGAAAGAGATGGTCGTTTGTTTAAGGAGGCATTATTATTGAAAATACCTCAACTTAATGTTTTAATTGAGACTGCTTGTACTAGATCTTCTGAAGAGCTTTTGGGTGCAAGAAGAGCCTATCATTCCCTTTTTGACCACTCAATTGAGGAAGACATTGCTCACCGTCTCCAAAATCCTGAAAGAAAGGTCTTTTAATTACTTTTTTTTTTAAATTTAACTTTTATATGTTGACATTATAGAAAAAGAATTTTCCAATTTAATTTCTCATAACATGTGTTCATCATCGCTCTTGTCTACTTTTAAATGTGAGAAATTAAAAAATAGCCAGATTTACAAGTTGTCATTCAAAATTAGCCACAGTTTCAAAAGTAATCGAAATTTAGCCATTTTTTAGGTAAAGATAAATCTTAACGAAAACACGGTTCAAAATCCAAAAATACTCCAGCATATTATAATGGAGTTCCGGCATAAGTATACTGGATCTCCAGTATAATATACTAGACTTTCAGTATATATACCGGTCCAGTATAATATGCTGGAAGTTCATACACAGGTGTAGTGATCTCCATTATATTATGTTGGATCAGTCTCTGTTGCGTCAAAAATAGTGACTATTTTTTAATAATTTTAAAAACGCTTGCTATATTTGAATGACCGGTCCGAAAATTAACTAGCTCATGCTATTTTAACCTTTTAAATTCGAGAATGAGAGCTTGCCAAATAATATTGTTAATTGGGCTTGAGATGTGGATCCTTGGGCTAGCTACTTACATTAATTCTAGTTAAAATTTCATGGTATAGCCAGTTTTCACATAAGTTAATGAAAAATAGCCAATGTTTACGAAGTCAATGAAAAATAGCCACTAGTTTGCTGCAATAGGGACCGGTCCAGTATAATATACTGGCGTTCTAGTGCATTTGTGTACGAACTCCAGTATATTATGCTGGACCGGTATAATCTGCTAACTCCTGTAAAATTTGCGGGAGACTGGAGCACTAGTGCTCCAAACTCCAGTATATTATACTGGACAATTATACTGCTGGAACTCCCGTAAAATTTGCGGGAGTTCCAGCATAATTATGCTTAAACTCCAGTAAAATTTGCGGAAGTTCCAGCATAGTTATCCTGGAACTCCCGTAAAATTTACAGGAGTTCAAGCATATTATGCTGGAACTCCAGTAAAATTTGCGGGCATATTTTTCCAGATTTTGAACAGTATTTTCGCTCAGATTAAAGTGGCTAAATTTTGATGACTTTTGAAATTTGGCTATTTTTCAACGACCAGTGGTAAATCTGGCTATTTTTGAATTTTTCCCTTAATTCTAAGATTTCATATTGTCCATAGAAATGGAGGAAAGTTATAATTTTATGTGACAACTCCATCTACTTAATTAAAATTGACGGACCTGTAATTTTTTTTAGTTATACTAGATCTAATTCTATTTATTTTTTGGCCCGAAAGTTTCTATTCTTCTCATTCTCATTGTTTTTACATGTCTTTAAGCTATTATTATTATTATTATTATTATTATTATTATTATTATTATTATTATTATTATTATTATTATTATTATTATTATTGTTGTTGTTGTTGTTGTTGTTGTTGTTGTTGTTGTATGTATGTTTGATTAATATTATGAGTGCTTTTTGTTATGACAAACAGCTTCTAGTAGCTCTAGTGAGTTCTCACCGTTATGAAGGACCAAGAGTAAACGACGATGTTGCAAAATCTGAGGCTAAGGTATTTGTGAATGCACTAAAAGATGCTAAGAAGAATCTCGTTGAAGATGATGAGATTGTGAGGATCCTTTCACACAGAAGCAAGCTTCATCTTAAGGCCCTCTATAATCACTACAAGGAAATGACTGGCAACTACCTGGACGAGGTAAACAAACAAAATTAATGAAATTTAACACAAGACTTGTAGATATGACCAATGACGACATATATATATGTAGGTATTAAAAGGATTTAATATCTAATACATAAATCATTAGGAGAAGAATTAATTTGTGACGTTTCCATCAATGTGAAGATTAAATGTATGACTAGTCTCAAATTTTTCTCTCCAGGATCTTGATGGTGAATTGGCCTTGAAACAAGTTGTTCAATGCCTCTGTTTACCTCAAACCTACTTCAGCAACGTAAGTAGCAATCACAAAACTGATCTTGTATTTCTCCACATTTTTGGTATTGTTTTTCCACTCATTTTCAACTTCTTATTCCATAGATATTGATCGCGTCCTTAAGATTGGATGTGGATGAATCTGCTAAAGACTCAGCCACTCGAGTCATAGTTACAAGAGCAGACGTTGATATGAAGCAAATCAAAGAAGAATTCCACAGCAAATATGGAACTACTTTGCCTGCAAAGATTGAAGAAGTTGCTAATGGAAGCTACAAGGATTTCTTGCTTACTATAATTTCAAAGTCTGACTAATTAATTTTGGCCAGATTTTGGCATATCCAAATTTTCCATCAATTGTTGCATGTTCTCAGATGCTTGTTTTGCCCTTTGCTTTAATTTGTTTTTAAGTCCTTTGCTCAATACATTTCAATATTTCCATTTCAAATAAACAATTTTAATATCATATTTTTCAGCTTCCTAATTCAACTTATCTTCTAGCATATCTTTTTGTGTTCTATTAATTTTAAAAATAATGGAGCTCCCATAAGAAAAACCAGTAAATAATATTAATCAAGAACAAAAAGAAGGAAACAAGAACAATTTACAGAAAAATATTATGTCGTGGCAAGCCATTGTCTTGAAAGCGATTTCGGCCCAACTGGGCGCAAATCGTTAAGACCGGTTGCTTCCCATGGTTCTATAGCACCTCCAAACACGTGTACTCATGGATGGAAATTTGAAATTTGCATAAAAAATTTGCCAGAAAAGAAGAGAAGATGAAGGTATTTTCAATTCACAAAGAAAACTGTCTTTGGTAGGCAAAACTGTTGGACAATTACAAATGAAGAAATTAATCTGTAGCTGTTACAGAAATTAAAAGATGGAGTTGTTACTACAGCAGTTACAAACATTAAACACACATGTTAAAAAATTAAACACAAATTTTACAAAAATTAAAGCGTGGCAATTACAAAGAAATAAATGGGACCTTACAAAATTCAATTCAAAGAGAATGAATTTTGACATATTAAGAAATACTTTTTGACAAAATCAGATTTGAATTAGGCTTCACGTATATCTCACGTGCAGAGGGCAAATCGACTTGTTTTGCCTTCAGGACCAATTTCTTATGTGCACGAGATCACTCCCTTTACTAGGTTTTTACATGTCCAACAAAGAGTAATTCAATATAAAGAGAAGAAAGAAACTTACCACAATAGATGAGGGGCACTTTGTCTTTTACAGAAGACAAAGAAGTAAAGAAGTAAAAGATATTATAAAAAAATCTTCGACTTTGCATTAACAAAAATAAATAATACCAACAATTCCCCCTTAATGCAAAGGAAAAATAAGAGCAATTATGGGCAAAAAAAGAAACATGTACTTAAGCGTCAATATCTTTCGATTTGAATTGACATGTCGTGCAATGAGGCAACAACTAATATCCACAAAGTAAGTATTTTGAATTGAATGAATATTAGTTGAGACCTCTACAATACATACTATATCTTTAATTTTATGCAAACTCTGTAATACTAACAAAGTGCTTTTATGGTCATGCACATACCTTGGATCTCATGAGTTCTCTAGAAAGACATCCCAAGTTTTTCACAAAAGATGACCGCACATTTACACTCACATAGGTGATTCCATCAAGTCTATCTACACATAGACCACAAAATCCTTCTAAAACAATAAGAAATTTATTAAAATGCAACACCAATACACAGTACCTCTCAAATGCCTTAACAAACGAAGAAGAGCATTCCGGTGTTCACTACTGGGGTTGTGAGTATATCTACTAAATCTACTAACAACATAAGCAATATCAGGTATTGTATAATTCATGAGAAATATTACACTACCAATTATCTTAGCATAGTTAGTTTGATAAATACCATATTCCTTATTATTTTTCAAGTGTATGCTAGGATCATAAGGAGTTCTCACTGGTGCTACATCAAAATAATTAAACATTTTCAATAATTTCTCAATATAATGAGATTGAGATAACGAAATACCATTAGAAATTCTTTTGATATTAATCCTTAAAATCGCATCTGCTTCTCCAAGATCTTTCATTTCAAATGTAGACGACAAAAAATTCTTAGTCTCATTAACATTATTCACATTATGGCCAAAGATTAACATGACATCCACATAAATACATATAATCACACAATTTGAACCTATCGTCTTGGACTAAATACAAGTATCAGATGCATTAACAACAAAATCATCATCCACTAATGTGCTATTAAACTTTTCATACCATTGCTTAAGTGTCACTTTAGACCATACAGAGACTTTCTCAATTTGCATACTTTATTCTCCTATCCTTGAATCGCAGATCTCCCAGGTTGAGATATATAGATCTCTTCCTCTACATCACCATTTAGGAAATCCGTTTTAACATCCATTTGATTTATCACTAAATTATGAATAGCAGCTAAAGTAATAAGAGTTCTAACAGTCGCTATCTTAGGCACGAGAGAATAAGTGTCAAAGTAATCAATGTCTTTCTTTTGGTTAAAACCTATAATAACAAGTCTAGCCTTATATTTCTCAATTGTACCATCTTAAATATTCACTTGCTACTTATGGGTTTACAACCTTTAAGCAAATCACAAGTCCAAGTATGATTAGATACTATAGAGTCTAATTCACTTTTTATGGTCTCTTTCCAAAAACTAGCACCTATTAATCTCATTGCTTCATTATAATTCTTAGGGTCTTCTTCTATTAAATATATTGACACTAATTCAACACTCAAAATATCAAGATTAATATTTACAGACAAGAAAGTAGTGATAAAGTCATGATCAAAGCTTGCTTCAATTTTATGTCTTTTACTCCTTCTAAGTTCTGATGGTTGCTTCAAAATATTTACAGACAAGAGGGGTTGCTCTGATGGTAAGCAACCCCCACTTCCAACCGAGAGGTTGTGAGTTCGAGTCTCCCAAGAGCAAGGTGGGTAGTTCTTGGAGGGAAGGATGCCGGGGTCTATTTGGAAACAGCCTCTCTACCTTAGGGTAGGGGTAAGGTCTGCGTACACACTACCCTCCCCAGACCCCACTAAGTGGGATTATACTGGGTTGTTGTTGTTGTTGTTGTTACTCCTTCTAAGTTCATTTCCATGCTCATTAGCAGTAATTAGAAGAAGACGTCATATAAGAATTAACAGACATAGATTTAGAAGCATTATTGGGAACATCACTAGGTAAATTAATTTTTAATAGAAAAGCATGCTAAAAAAATTCTGCATCTCTAGATTCACAAATAGAACTATCATTCAAAGACATAAATCTATATGCAACACTATTTTGAGCATAACCAATAAAAATATCATCAAAAGTCTTGGTCCAATAATTACTTGTTTAAAATCAGGTAGACCAACCTTACCAAACACCCCCACAACTTTCAAAATTTTTAAGGTAGGGGCAAACCCTTTCCATAACTCATACGGAGTTTATCTAACTTCTTATGAGAGTCTTTATTAAGAACATAGCATGCAGATAAAATAGTTTCCCTCCATATATTATCAGATAAACCTGAACTCAAAAGCATAGAATTCATCATTTTCTTAAGGGTTATATTCTTCCGCTCGGCTATACCACTTTGTTGGGGAGTATAGGGAGCACTAACCTCATGTATAATACTATTTTTCTCACAAAAGCTTCTAAAATATTAGTACTATATTAACCACCCATGTCAGACCTAAATAACTTGATTTTTCTATCTAATTAATTTTCTACTTCTGTCTTGTATTTCAAATACATGCTTTCAACCTCATCTTTTGACTTAATGTCACGATCAGAAACTCGACCTGTCGTGACTGCGCCTATCGTGGAACTAGACCAACCTCAACTCAATAATCCAACACCACCATAGTATTCTTTTTATACAATAAACACGGAAGCGACAAATCATTAAGGAACATTTCTTAAAACAAAATAAAATCCAAATTTCGATTCAACTCCTCAAAATCGGGGTGTCACTAAGTTCATAAGCGTCTAGAGGATAACATAATCTATAACAATGTTTAAAGAAAACAGATTGAAATATATCAAGAGATAAAGAAGGAGAGTCAAGGACTGCGTATGCCGTGCAGATACCTCAATAGTCTCCCATGCCACTGGGACCAAAAGTGTCTGGATCTGCACATAAGGTGTAGGGGGTAACATGAGTACACCAACTCAATAAGTAACGAGGTCAAAACAATGGACTGAAAGGTGGTAACGAAATCAACCTCAACAGATATAATAGAGTCAACATACAAAAACGTAGGCATGTTTTTAGTTAAATAGACAGCTCAAAGTGGTACGGTAAATACAGATCTGAACAGTTTAGGATATATGACTCAGCTACCTCTACATACCGATGCACTGACTGTATGAAATGCACATTGTACTCACACTCTCAAGTGCTCAACCACTTGGTACTGAATATGGCCATCCGGCCCAAGGAAATCCATCACGAAACATATACAACATTGATTGTAAGTTACTTAGTACCAAGAAAATAGGGCAATCCAACCAGCGGAGAAATCCATCTCCAAGTATATATAAATACTCAACCACTTGATACCATATATGACCATCCGGCCTAGGAAATCCATCCCGGAACATAATCATCACAGACTATAAGTCACCCGATACCAAGGAAAAAGGGTAATCCAACCATGTGGAGAAATCCATCTCTAGAGATCAATACTTCGAACAAATCCATGACCAGGGCAATTTATCCCTCAATAATATTATTCGCGCTCACTAGGGGTGTGCAGAAACTAGAGGGTCTCCTACGGCCTAAGCGCTATCACAATTAATATAATTGTTGCAGCTTGTAGTCCGATCCCATAACTGTCGCTCATAATCAGTCTATCGGCTTCACTCAGTCATTATTCTCTAGTCTCGCCCAGAGGCTCACAATGTCATGGGAACTAGCCCGAAAATAATGGTATGTTATGCCAACAATAAAAACTGAGACTGAGATATGATATGAAATGCATGAATATGACTGAGTACAAAATAATGGTGAAATCAGTAAGGTGGCAGCAAGAAACGATCACTAGAGGTCCCAACAGTATATGCGTGAAGGTCTAACATGATATCTCGCATGTTTTGCAGCTCAATTACTTTATCACATAATGGACACATGGATATCAACAAGAAAGAGTCATTAAACGGTTCCATGGTATAAATCGAATCATGATTCTCACTGTGCACGCCCGCACGCCCGTCACTTGGCACGTGCACTACCTCAATACTAATCATATAACATGTAGTTCAGGGTTTCGAACCGTTAGAACCAAGTTTGAAAGCATTACTTACCTCAAATCGAGTAAAATCCTACTCCGTAATGCCCTTGCCTCTCAACTAGGCCTCCAAACTCCCCCGAATATAATCCACAAGCAATGCAATACGATCAATATAGGCTAAAGGAATCAATTCCACAAGAAAACACCAATTCATAGACAGAATCCAAAATCGGCTCAAACCCAGCCCCCGAGTCCATATCTTAAAATTCGACAAAAGCTACAAAACCCGAAATTCCATTCACTCACGAGTCTAACCATACCAAATTTACCAAAATCCAACCTCATTTGGTCACTCAAAACCCCAAATTCCACTCTCCAATTCTCAAGCCCTAAATCCCCAAATTTCACCCAACATCACACAATATAGGTGGGGAATACAATATGGAAACAACATTTATGATAAAAAATGAGTACAGGATGCTTACCTTGAAATCCCCATAAAAATCCTCTCCAAGATCGCCTAAGCCCGAGTCCAAACTACGGAAACAAGACTAAAATCGTGAACCCTTATTTTTAAATATCCTGCCAGGTTTTTCACACCTGCGGCTCATTTACCGCATCTGCGAAACTGCTTTTGTAGACCAAGTTTCTCTTTTGATGAAATCATTAAATATCCAGCCTTCGCTTCTGCGATCAGATGGACCTCCAAGCGAAACCAGTGGTTTCTTCGTACGACCAGCTAAGGCTAAAGTTCCAATAAATAGCGTTTCCACATGGTAGAACCTTCTCTGGGAATATAAGGTTTTCATGAGACTGATCTTGAGCTGCCTGTTGAATCTTCTACTGGTACATGGACAACTGTATGACCGATGGACCTACCATCCTTGATTGTTACAAAAGGTGATGTTATCGTATCGAGCGTGTTGTTGAGAAAAAGATCAGTTTTGACAATTTCATTTATTGAGCGATCTTTCCTCCTTTTATGTTTGTCTCGTTTAAAATGGATTTGGATTTTTTAGTTTGATCTAGTTGTTCTAAGAAAGATTTATCATCCGAAAAAGGGAAAAAATGGAGTCTTTGTCTAAAGAAATGTATTGAGAAATGACAGATGTATAGGACCTTTCAACGAGATAGTCATTTTCCAACTCTCTCAAAATTAAATCTATTCCAAACTACCTCTTATTTGTTATGAAGATAATGAATCTTTTTCTCAAAGGATCAGAAACAAATCGGTTCGGGTCTCATACGGGAATGATATTGTAGATCCAAAATCAAAAATAGTGGTATTTGTTAGCAACAATATAATGGAGGTGGTCGTTAAGATGTATTATGAAAGTCCCTATATCTATAGCAATTGCAATAGGGTCATGATTTTGTAATATTCCAATTTGACCGCTATTAGTAGATAAAATAATTTCTTCCACTTCTATATCCCAAACAGTTTGATTAAGCATCAGTACACTAAGATTTAAGAAAACCTATGTTTTTTTGAAAAATATTATTGGACAATGAAAAAAAGAAGATTTTTTTCTTCTCTTAACTCTTAAGTTAAGTAAAAACAATGAAATTAAACTTTATAAGAATGGTGCGTTCTGGTGTGTGAATTGGGAGAGAAGGGATATCATAATTGGGGGAAATGTCCTCTCAATGCTCTAACACCCACACCGGATATGGACCAAATAGTCTCATGACGTTTTGAACCCAGATCATGTACCACTTTAATGGGCGAACATCCCAACCCTTGGAATATACTATAGCCCCAAGTGGTGAAGAGTCGGCATCGAGGTGTCAAACCTTCCTATCAATGTGAGCTCTTGGGGAAGATCAGCCTGTTATCCCTAGAGTAACTTTTATCCATTTAGCGACGGCCCTTCCACTCGACACCGTCGGATCACTTAGCCGTCTTCCGAGGGTTAACATCCCATAGATTAGATCGTGAACTCTTTTAGACCCTTAGTTTCATTTAGTTGGGGCAGAGTTTCAGCTTGCCTTCCACCGAGTATAAAAAACCTTAGAACTGCCTAACATGTTGACATAAGAGTCATTATTTGTATTACATCTTCGAATTCGAGAAAGTTCTTTCCGGTTTGATCCTATTCATGGATATTCCATAGTTATTCTAATAATGGAAAGTTTGACACAATTGGGATTTTTTTTGGAAATTGGAAGCAGTTACTAATACATGATCTGGCATGTACAGCATGAAAACGTCATTCTCGATTCTATGAGAATTTCTATGAAAGCTTTTCATTTGCATCTCTTCGATGGAAGTTTGATTTTCCTAGAATGTATCCTAATTTTTGGCCTGATTCTTCTTTTGATGACCGATTCAGCCTCTGATCAAAAGTTCTCAAGTACAGTTTTATGGGAAGAAATTGAACTACCTATTCCGACTGGGGAGAACAGGCCATTCAACAGGGAGAACATCTCTGAACAAGTTTCTAGCACCATGCCAAATGTGTCCGAAGAAGAAGAGTAAAGCATGCCGAAAAGTAAACTCTATGAATGACCCGTTACTGATTACTGGTAATAAATCAGCAAAGGAACATTCTCATGTGCTTCCAGACATGATGAGCTCCACAACGGTTTGTTCCGAGTTCATTTAGATCAGATTATAAATTATGTTTTAGGAAAGATTCGACATATTTTATACAGATAATGCCAGGAGACAAACAAAATGGAAATCGAACATTTCCTTGTTCAAAAATGTCGAATCTCGTCTGAATCATTATCAGGACCAGTGATTTGTTTTCGATCAGATCATCAAACAGTGCAACCCAACTCTACTTGACTAAGCTCGGACAAAAAATGGGAGAACAAAATCATTTTACGTGAAGGAATCTCTTTAATAGAATACATCATTTCTTGCTGCGGAACCCGTAAATGAGTTGTAGATACTGTTGTATGAACATCAGACGTTGGATATCTCACTCATAGACTTGTTGAATTAGTTCAACATATTGTTGTACGTCGAACAGATCATGATCTATCCATGACCAGGATGAATCTTGGGTGAAACTAGGTGGAGGTCCGAACCAACTGATGTTGAAGAATCAGTAAATGAGTTGTGGTTAGGGGTGAAATGCTACTCGAAGCCAGAGCTAGTTGGTTCTCCCTAAAATACGTTAATGCGCATCAGTTGACTTGACATCTAGGGGTAAAGTACTCTTCTTCATCCATTAATTTGATGACTTGACATCTAGGGGTAAAGTACTCTTCTTCATCCATTCCCATTCGATGGAGAAAGAACTTCTTTCGGGTGTTCGGTCAGGCTTGCTTAGGACGAGTAAGCAACTGAAGAAATTTCATATGCATGTTTTCAGTATTAGAAAGGTTTGAGTGATTGCACTATACCCGAACAATCGTTTATAGGATTTAATGGTTCCTAACAACGGTTTCATCTTTTTCGCTATCTGCATTCGGTATGGTTATTTGCTTTGGTAATAAAAAGAATAATGAATAAAAAAATATGGACTAGTACCAAGATAGAGTCCTACACCGGGGATCTAATTTTAACAGCCGGAATAGTAACAATTCCATTTATTCCTATTCCAAGGCGAAAATTCAACAATCCCTTAACCAACCTCAAGGAACTATTCATATATATTATAGAGTATATAAATTCGATCATAGAGATCAATTTCTAGTCGCATAGCTTTATAATAATTCTGCAAAGCTTCTGCGTAACTTCCTTCGAATTGAGCCTGCAACTGTAGGGGCCCGCCACACGAGGCCAGAGTGGGCTTCTAGAAGGATCATCTACAAAGTTATTCATTTTATCTGTATTCAGACCAAAGCTTACATAGATGTTATGGGATCATCTACAAAGTTATTCATTTTATCTGTATTCAGACCAAAGCTTACATAGATGTTATGGGTGGATCCATTAATATGGTCTTTAACCCATTAGGACCTTTACGAATGAATGACGGATATTTTAATATTCACTAGGGTTAGCAGGGACTCTACTAGGCAGACATTATCGAATAGGAACAATATCACCATTTTCCCTTAATAAGATACCAAAGTGGATAATTAAATCATTCCATACTAGAAATAATCACATGGACACGACTTTATCCTTAAGCTATATTGGGTTGTAGTTCTTGTATTAGGCAAACTCAAGCGTTAAATAGCGTCGTTTAGTGATGTGCAGGGAGTAGTCATCTTGTGGATCCCACCTTTCTTCCGAAAAAGGGGAAGGGGTGTAGACGCGTGATTTTTAACCCTCCCCGAGATTTTTTATATTTTTAGCGTACAATATTTAGTTTAGTCTTAATATAGCTATTTTAGCTAATTTTGACTCGTTTACTTTATTTTTACCTTAAAATAAAAAATAGCAAAAAAAATATATAGTTTTGTAGTCATTTTTAAATTTGAAAAAAATACAAAAATAGTATTTTATATTTTTATCTTTACATAAACAAACGAAAATTACAAAAAAATAATTTAATTATGTTTTGTAGTCATTTCAAACTTGAAAATATAAAAATAGTACTTTATATTTTTATCTTTATATAAAAAACGAAAATTTTAAAAAAAAATATAGTTTCATTAGTTTTGTTTTTGTTCTTTTTTCCTTTTCTCGATCTTTCGCCGAGGGTCGATTGGAAACAGCCTCTCTGCCCTATCGGGTAGGGGTAAGGCCTGCGTACATATTACCCTCCCCAGACCCCACCCTGTGAGACTTTACTGGGTAGTTGTTGTTGTTGTATTTTAAACTTGAAAAATACCCAAAAAAAAAATTATTTTAATTGTTAGTCTCATTTTGATAATTATTTTTATTCTCTTTACGTAGGATTAATCAAATAAGATCGTGTTCTTATTATCAGTTCCGGACAAAGAATAATATCTGGGTTCAAACTACTCGGTTTTAGGCCTAATTTTTGAACCTAGCCCATAACACCCTTACACACACATGGGGGACTCACTTCTTACACAGGCATGGGGGACACGAGGAAATACAGTAACATGGGTTCTAGATTTTTAAGCACATGAACACACCTAAGAAGCTACACTTTACACCTAACAGATGACACTACACGTGAGGGACACTACATGGACAATAGAGTTTTGTTTGGACATTAAGTACACGGACAGAACATATTCTTGGGGAGGAGATACTACTGGAGATCATCTTCTCCAGAGAGAGAACCAAAAAAAAACGCGAAGACCCCAAACCCATATCCTTCGTCGACTGCCAAAACCACCCGCCAGCCTTTCCTCCTCATCTCCTTCCCTTCGTCCAGCCATCGTCGACCACCAGCCAACAGCGTTGTTGCTGCTGCTTTGTCCGTTGCCATCTCCAAATCGTCAACCACCAACCCTTACCAATTCATCTTCCATCTTCAGACAAAATAAACCCATCAGTGAACCAACAACACCCCACCTTCTTTTTCGACCAAAGAAAAAATGTCCAGATTTGAATTCAAAACGAAAAGGTTGGATTGAATCGAGTTCGTTGAGTTCGTCGGGTTTGTTCAGTTTCGTTCGAGTTTCTGGCGGAGGCTTCGTTCGAGTTACCGGCGGAGATCAATGATCGTCTCATGTTTGTTTGATACTTTAATTTGTTCATAATTGAATTCCAAATATAAAGAAAGCTTATAGCGCAAAGGTCTATTCTTATACTTATTTTACCTCCATTCCTCTTTGCGAGTTTACTGAATGATTTTTTGTTCAGTTGATGCTCTTTGGATTAGCTTCCATTTCATCATGTAGTCTTAGCTAATTTAGTCTGTTTTATGCCGTGGTCAATTTGTTATATTCATGTTTCAGCTCACTATTTACTGCTTGGTATTGTTACTTGTTGATTTGCCATTTTTGTTTCTTTAAAGTTAATGCATATGCGCGTGTTTAGTTAAAAGGAATGTTTAGCTTGGTAGTAGTTTTGTTTGTAATTATTCATGTTACTGTTTATTTCATTAAGTGTTAGGGATGATAATTTAATGTTAGTTTTGAGTTAATTGAGAAAAACACAAGGTATTAGATTGTGGGACAGTGGGTTGACTATTAGATTAGACCATTAGGCCGTAACATGAAAAATTAACCAATTATGAACATCGTGTTTGGTTAGCCGCGTCAATAAATATATCATCGTGATTATATGTATGGTTCCCGTTATGTGGCTACGATGCCTAATTTTAAAATTCGGGGTGCTTTTCATGTAACCCGTTTATAACAATTTCCAATAATAAAACCCTTTAAAATAAATGAGACGAGTCTCGCCAAAAATAAAACACACAAATTGCGGGGTCCTCATAAATGTACATATATTAAAAATACTTAGACTTCGGGATGAGCCGTTTAGTGAATTTCACGGCCTTACCCAAAATAATGATACGCTAGTCGCTCTAGGCGCGCCTTTAATAAATTATTTTCTTAAATACGGGTGCACATTTATGTGACCCAAATCCAAATCTCAACAAAGTCGGAATGTGTCGATAATCACGGGTACATTGATTGTGACGTGGTTTGAGATGCATTTTCATGATGTTGCAATTCTTCTATTAAAATAATGAATAATAATATTAAAAGTAGTTAAAAGTTAAGATTTGCACATAAGTTAAAGCATGTTATAAATTAGGTAAATAAGCCAAATATGACAGTTGAGCGACCGTGCTAGAACAACGGAACTCGGGAATGCCTAACACCTTCTCCCAGGTTAACAGAATTCCCTATCCGGATTTTTGGTGCGTAGACTGTAATATAGAGTCAATCTTTTCCTCGATACAGGATTCAACCGGTGACTTGGGACACCATTAATCTCTCAAGTGGCGACTCTAAATCTTAATAATAAATCTCGTTTCGATTGTCCTTTAATTGGAAAAACTCCCTCGCGCCCTTGCGGGTTAGCGCCGAAAGGAGGTGTGACAAGGGGAAGAATAAGGATCTTCTTTAGTGGATCCCTTTTGATCCTGTTTAGTCCCTTTCATTTCGGAAGTTGCTTGTTGGGTTAGTTTGGTATTGCTACACACCACCCAAAACAATAAGGGAGCTATATCTGGTTTAAACTTAGAGATGAACCCATGAGTAAATATTTCATAGTATCCTCATTAGACCGTACATCTTTTTTGGTATATCCAGATAATAGGTAGGAGCATAAACTAAAATATTCTGGGCGAGTTATTTCACAAAGACTTGCCAGGGTAAGGAAGAAGGGGGAACAAGCACACTTGGAGAGCGCAGTACAACAAGAGTTGTATGCGGTTGATTGGAATTGCGGGATGGATAGATGTTACAGATGATGAATTAATTTCTTTTATATGTCTGTCACTTTATCTTTGTTAGACAGACCAATCATTCCCTGCAAAAATCTTACTCTTTCTTATTATTTCTATTTTTTGTATTTATTACCTTTTTATTTATAAATATTTGTTTATAAACTCTCTTGGGGCTGGGTAATACATAGGGCCGTTACTTATGATACTATGCAATTTGTGCCATTACGACCTTTACTACAATGATGTTGTCCATAGATCATATTATATTTGTAGATTGGATTTCACTTAACTGTCTACGATTCCATTGCATGTGCTCGGGGTAGAAGTTTTGTATGGATAGCATCATTGTGGTAAAGGTCGTAATGCCAGAGGAATCATTACCGCAAGGCATCTAGGGGGGTTATAAGTGTCTATACCGTAAAATTGATTTCCAAGGGTGTCCTCAAGAATGCCTCCATGGTTTGGGACGAAGTCAAGCCGATACACACAATAAGCAAAGGAAAGACCCCCATTTCATAGCGCCTAGGGAATGCAAGTTTGATCGAGGGTTGGAGAGGGGAGGTTGAAGATTCTCAATAATGAGAAATAATTTGAAAGAACCGAGTCGGCCGCTAGAACTACTGATTTACCACCTTGTTGGGCTAAAAAAAAGCTTTCGAGTATTCCACAATGTACTTTTATGTTATAATTTTAGTGGTTATGACCAGCCGGGTCTCTAGTAAAACTCCTCCAGCAAGGTGGAAAGGTCGAGAGGGCACCTAAAATAGATTTAGAACATAGATTAGGAAAGTGTTTCCCAATTTTGAGCAAATGCAATGCGACATCTAGGGCAAAAGAGGGTTGGGGTCCGATCTGCACATACCTCACTAAAGAAGATATGAATCCACATATGGGGGAACATGTCAAAGGCGCATGTCATGGAAGTAGCAGAGGCTTATGAGGGATGATTTTTACTCACATCTTAAATAAATTCAAGAACATATTCAACGAAATTTTTACCCTTGGTGGGAATGATTTGTAGGTTTCGAACAGCTATAGTGACTGAACCTAATAAGATAGCAATTACAATGCTATCATTGGGAAACCAAAAGAGCTACAGAAGAAAAGGGATGCAGTTTCTCCCTTGGCCTTTGGGGGCGTAGGCCTCCCAAAAGGTAACACAGGCGCAAAGGTTTCCTCGTGACGAATGAAGATTGGCCCTCGAGTGCAAAGGTAGAAGGGAGCTTGATTGCAAGATCCACCCATCGAGCTTTTATATTGATTCTTATGGATTGAATCAAAAAAAATTCTTGAATGAGGCTAGGGATGAATCGAAAAAGAAATCTTTATTGGTTCTACGTAAGCATGAGATTTTTTGGTAATACCGGTGAACCAGATGGTTGCAGTGATGGAATCTGGGACGGAGGACTTGTAGTATCTCTCTAGATCTGGAAAAAGCGATTCCTTGGGGATACTTGATTGATGCTGAGCTAGCTATAGCGCAAAGCCAAATCTCTTAGGTTAATAAAATCCAACGGGTTTATCGCTCAGACACAAGAAAATGACTCAGTTCCAGTCTTCCAGAGCTAAAGATCGTAGTTCACGAACGAGCAATCAAAAAGATTCTGGAGCATCTTCGGGATTAGGTATTGTTCCCCCAATGATCATAGTACCAAGTACACGGGAGAAAGATTTCTCATTCCTTAGCCGGAAAGACATGTGGCCATGAAAGAGGGATTAAGTGAAACAGAACTAACTGGGTGGTAGAGTCGTGGAAACGTTTGTTTCTTCCATATTTCGGACCTTATCTCCTACTTTGTTACGACTTCACTCCAGTCACTAGCTAGCCCTGCCTTCGACATCCCCTTCCTTGCGGTTAAGGTAACGACTATGAAACAACAAATGAATACTGACTTTTTTTTAAGCGAGTTGACCCGAGGAACTCTTTTTTACTTTGTATAAAAAAGATTCCAATGTAATAAAGTGGGGCAATGGTCATCGGTTCGATTCCGGTAGGCGGCTTTTTCCTTTTCTTTTTTTATTGTATTATTTAGATGATTGATAAAGTGTCTTTGAAATCAAAGAATATTGATGAATTCAATTTTCATTTCATCCGGAAAAAGTGATCTTTTTCTCAACAATGTCGTTGTCGTTTCATCGGACATTTTTTCAATTTAACTGCGCAGTTGCAAGGTGGTTGCAGGTTAGGAATTTGTTTAATACCTGCATCGTGCATTTGTTGCTTTTCGTCTCTGAAGATTCAAATTTAATCGTAAAGTTAGTAATCTGCTTATTGAATTGGAATTTATTTTATAAATTTTCCCTTGCTCATATTTACATTTTTATTTTTATTTTAGATTTTGTTAGTTCATTAATCTCCTCTTTTCTTCCCCCTTTAAGCTCAAAGGTGTGGGTCATAAAAAACATTCTAGCTATAAATCTAAACATATTCAGATATTTTAAGATTGATTATTATAATTAACTCACTAACTAAATTACTACTTTTGTTATGGAGTAATATGCTAAAAAGATATTTTTTAATAAGATTAGTCGCAGACTTACAACAACACATGAAATACATTATTGACATAGTTGGAACAACCGAGAAAAAGAGAAAAGAAGGTCAAAGGTTATCATTAATTTTTTTGGAAAAAGAAATTCATAGAGAAATTACTCGTTATAAAGTAAAAAGGATTTTTTGCTTTGCGAGGTGGGACGATTTGCCAACAGAATATTTTGTTATGCGGTGCGGAATGATCAGTTGAACTTTATGCGGGTTAAGGCTAAACTCGCACCGCAACCACCCGGCCCATTGCCATCTCTAATAGAACAACCGCGATCACAGTATTTTGTTCAGATAAATAAGTACATAGCATCTTACTGCAAAATCTGACTAATTAATTTTGGCCAGATATTGGCGTATCCAAACTTTCCATCAGTTTTACCATGTTTCCAAATGTTTTTTCCCCTTCGCATTTTTTTAATGTTGTTTTTAATTGTGGAGGTTGAGCATTAAGGTTGTAGATTAGGGGGGAGATATGAATTTTTCTTCCACACACTAAAATGATACTAGCCAGTTAGGAGTTAGGATGCTTCTGATCAGCTACTGATGCTGGGCTTTATCTGTTGGTTATTAGTATACTTTCCATCATTTTCGTATTTCCTATGTTTCTTATATTGATGTTATTTTGTTATTTTATGTTATAATATGTATTTTATGTTATTTTATACATCATTTTATTATGAGTCTATTGATAGTACTAATATATCTGTCTTGTTGCTTGTAGCTTTCTTGAGCCGAGAGTTTCCTGGAAATAGCATCTCTACCCATCGAGGTAGGGGTAAGTTAGTCTGCGTACATACTACCCTCTCCAGAGCCCATTTGTGTGGTTATACTGGGTTGTTCTTATTATTGTTTAATCTCCTTTACTCAATTTATGTATGATTTCACTGTTTCCATTTCAAATGAAAAGTTCCAACGCCATAATTTTATTAGCTTCCTGATTAACCCAACTTACCTTTGACGTAGTATATATACTTTCTAGTTTCTAATGGAGCACCGTGATCATTTGCATGGTTTTTCCTTTGACAGGCAACAAAGTTAGTTAACATATTGTGTCGCAGAAAAACAGTATTAAAGTTGAGATTAAAGCAAGGTATACTTAAAAAATTATGATGACTACTAATTTCAGAACTCTAACTAGTAGTTTAAAGTATATAAAAATTTCTTGCATCTACACTAAGTACGAACCATATACGGAATTAAGCATGAGAAAGATTCAAAGAAACTGCCCACATTTCTTCTCTTCCACTCAACTGCAACGTCACAATTGTGGCTATCGACTTAAATAAATTCTTAGTCTATCTGCGCAATAAAATAGCTTATCCATCATTTTATATTTCTGCTGCAATAAGAAAATATAAATATATACTTTTATAAATTTTAAGATTGGCAAAAGTCTATTGCAAGGAATTTCCATATACTTATATCTGCTACAATCTTATAGACTTGTTCAACGAACTTGAATAGAAAGTTGAAGTTGCACTGCGTTGGTTACGCAACTGATGCTATAAAAGGATGGTAAGATTTTGTAGCAGAATACTAATTAAGAAGTTATTATAATTACGAGATGAAAGGATATGTTATTGCACTCATAGCATGTGGCTGTGTAGCAGCTGTAGTTTTGGTTTTATATTGTGGTGGGCGAAGGAAAAAGAGCCACCCTGTCACTGGTGGTGCTCCTCCTTTACAAGAGAAACGTCATGTTGAGAAGGGTGTGTAAGTTATTTCTTATAAATAATGTGGCCCAATAAGTTAAGGCCCATAATTAATATTTAATTAATGAATAAATCTCATCCGTCCGATTGGTTACTTGATGGACGTATCAGATTAAATGAAAATCTCTATACATTTGTCCTCTCCCCACCCATTAGGGTTGCTGCTTTTCCTCTCTTCCATCCCTAAAGACGGCGGTAACGAAAGCTAGGGCAAGGGGCGAGAAACCGATTTATCAGGCTCACGATTCAGGTATGCTTTCTATGACGATTATATGTAAGATTATCATGTTCAAGATCCTGGTAGAATTAAAGTTTATGCTTACATGTGGTATCACGAGCCTGGATTGTTTGCACTGATAATCTTCGATTATAAAGATATTGATTTATGACGTATGTGATACACCATCAAATTGGATAAAATTTTATGACGAGTCAATCCGGCGGCGTTGCTGGGGACAGCCGGAGATAAAACTAGCATAAAGATGATAATAGTAGCGAGAAGAGTTTTCTCAGAATTTATGGCCATTGCCTTTGACTTAGAGGTTTATTTGATAAAGCTATGATAATGTCGCTGTGCATACACCACTTCAATATAGAGTAGTCATTATATATAGCTTGAAACATTAGACCTTTTTAGTTTTTATATATGTTGCTTGATACAACACGGCAAAATTATCATCTTTTTAGATACAGAATTGAGCTTCATTCCGAAGATAAAGTGACTATAAGTTCTTTCTTAATTTTTTTTTTTTAATTTCTTAAACCACATTAATCCCAGTACATGTGGTGGGTAGTAGTACCCCATAAAATTAGTTGGGCTATTAGTTAATAAAGCTATTTATTGTTTATTTTATGTATATGATTAATGTTATATAGTTTGCTAGTCACCAAAGTGATCAAACTAGATTGTTTAAAGTATTCACATGCATAAAATATTATTATCTATATTTTGTGTGTGCACTTATGTTATATAGTTTGTTAGTCACCAAAGTGGCCAAACTAGTTAGTTTTATGAAAATATGCATACATAAAATTATAGTTTATCCATGAAATTAATGAAATGCCTATAATAAAATAAATGGATAAATTAAAATTCACTATTGCTAGAACTTAAGGATTTACCCAAAGGTGAATCAATCATTCTATGAATAGTGATATGACGAGGTAAATTAATATTCTTAGTCAAATATATATTGTTTGTCCAAAGATGACATATATATTTGGTTAAAAATATTTAATTACCTATTAAAGACTAAATGACATTTAAATTATGATAGTGTATCGTAGTATTTACCCAAAGGTGAACTGTGATATGCTTTAATTGTTTTGTTGAATCATTATTGATTTGTGGCATGTATTATCTATTTTGCAGTTATTCCTTTTCATTCGCTTGCTTCGTCTGTTACTATGTTCGATGGATTGAACTTCTCTGAATGGCGTGAGCAAGTCCAATTCCACTTAAGTGTGATGGATCTTGACTTGGCTCTGCTGAATGATAAGCCCGCTGCCATTACTGATTCGAGCAGTGCGGATGAGAAGTCATTCCATAAAGCATGGGAACGCTCTAACAGGCTAAGCCTTATGTTTATGCGAATGAATATTGCCAACAACATTAAGAGTACTATTCCACAAACAGAAAGTGCCGGGGAATACCTGACGTTTGTGGAAGAACGTTTTCGTTCTGCAGATAAGTCTCTCGCTGGTACACTAATGGCTGAACTCACGACCATGAAGTTTGATGGGTCGCGTAGTATGCAAAATCATATCATCGAGATGACTAACATTGCAGTAAGACTTCAGACCTTGGGGATGAAAGTGGATGACTCCTTCTTGGTTCAGTTTATTCTGAACTCGTTACCTCCTGAGTATGGACCTTTTCAAATTAACTATAACACTATTAAGGATAAGTGGAATGTTAGTGAATTGTCCAGTATGCTTACTCAGGAGGAGTCACGACTTAAGAAACAAGGGAGTCATTCAATTAACCTCATGGTTCAAGGAGCTGGTAAAGGACTTAAAGCAAAGGCCAACAAGTTCAAGAAGAAGAAAGCACCTGCTAAAGCTCAACAGGATGCTAACAAGGAACGTAAGGCAGATACGTGTCGTTTCTGTCACAAGGAAGGACACTATCAGAAAGATTGCCCGAAACGTAAAGCTTGGTTCGAAAAGAAAGGTACAATTAGTGATTGTAACGACCCGACCAGTCGTTTTGAGCCCCGGCGCGTCATTGAGCATATTGAGGCCATGAACAGCTTCATTTCAGGTATATTGACTTGTGTGTATGGTCAGAATTAAAATTGAGGAAGTTTGGAGCCAAATCTAAATGGATATTCTCATTTTGAAAGCTTAAAGTTGAAGAAATGAACTAGGATTTGAATTTTGAGTAAATGACCTCAGAATTGGGATCTAAATGTTCTGGCATGCTCGTATGATGATTTTGAACTTGGGCGTATGTCTGGATTTGGTTTTTGATAACCCATGAGTATTTCGGCGTATATGGTGGAAGTTAGTATTTTAGAAAAATTTCATAAATTTGGGTTGGAAGGCATTTCAGAGTTATAGATGTCCATTTGGGATTCCGAGTCTGAGAATAGATCCGTATGGTGATTTTGGAGTTGGGAAAGCGATCGGAAGTGAATTCGGATGTCCGGAGGTCATTTTGAAGTCATTTGGCTAAATATAGGAATTTGAAGGTTTATGAGAAAATCCTACCGGAAGTGAAAATTTTTATATCGGGGTTAGAATGCGATTCCGAAAGTTGGTACAAGTCCGTAATGTCGAATGTGACTTGTGTGCAAACTTTGAGTCAATTCGGATCGATTTTGGTAGGAAAAGGGACAATTAATCTCTTTAAGGAAAGCTTAAGTTGGAAAAGTCAACCCAACGTTGACTTATGAGATAGAGGGCTCGGAACTGAATTCCGATGATTCGGTTAGTTTCGGGGATGATTTAAGACTTAGGAGCGCAATCGGAAGTAATTTTGGAGGTCCGGTGAAGAAGTTAGCCTATTTTGGCGAAGTTGGAATTTTGACGGAATCCGATCGATAGGTGATATTTTGATCCGGGAGTCGGAATGGAATTCCGACAGTTGCAGTAGCTTCGTTAGGTGATTTTGGATATGTACGCAAAGTTTCAGGTTATTCGGACATCGTTTGGTCTGGTTTTTGATCGAAAGTGTATTTTCGGAAGTTTTTGGAAACTTAGGCCTTGATTTGATGAAAATTGATGATTTTGATGTTATTTCGGCGATTTGATCACTCGAGCGAGTTCGTGTGATGTTTTAGAGTCAATGTGCATATTTGGTTTGGATCCCCGAGGGCTCGGGAGTGTTTCGGAGGTGTCTCGGAATAATTCCGGACTTAGAAAATGGGCAGAAATTGCAGAAAAATCTGTTAGAAAATGGGCAGAAAATGCAGAAAATCTGATGTGAACAGTGACAATGAACAGTGTTCGCGAACAGTGCCCGTGAAACAGTGTCCGTGAATAGTGCCCGTGAAATAGTGTCCGTGAACAGTACCGTGAACAGTAATATATTTGAGGTCCGAAAATATATTGCCATTTTTGACGATTTGGAGCTCGGATATGGCGATTTTTCGAGGGATTTTTGGAGAAAACAACGGGGTAAGTGTTCTTAACTCAATTTTGGTGGTATAACTTGAATCTATTGCAAGTTTTAGTGTTTAATTTGAGAATTTTTGTTGAAAATGGTAGAAAACCCTCTTGGATAGAAATAGTGATTTCAGGGGTCAAATGAACTCCAATTTTTGTGAATTTGGTATGTACGGACTCGTGGCGAGACGAGGATTCCGGAAATATGAATTTTGAAATTTTTTGAGATGTGGGCCCGGGGTCAATTTTCACTATTCCGGGCAGAATGTTGTAAAAATTATATTTAGCCTTATGAACTAGTTTGTTAAGTAGAATTGATGATATTAAGTCAATTGTGTATAGATATGATTGGATTGGAGCCAAATTTGAAAGGAAAAGGCATTGCCACGGATTGAATTGTTCATAATCATTCGAGGTAAGTGTTTGTTCTATCCTAGCTTGAGGGAATAGGATTATGTGTTATGTGTTATGTGATCGAGTGCGGTGTATGGCCTGTGGTGACGAGCATCCATACACTGGCGTCTAGTATGACCGTGAGTCGTTGGAAAATGATTATTTTGAGATATATTACAGATGAATTGTTATTGTTGAACCTTTGTCAGGTTGTAGAATTGTTATGGTTCTCCCTTGTTGGGACGATTTATGAATTACTGCTTCTTTCTTTGCCCTTAACTATGATTGTTATTTGGGTGAGGAAGAGTGATAATGCACGAAGGGTGATGCCGTGCCATGTTTATTTATTTATGCACGAAGGTTAATGCCGTGCCATATTTTATTGATTATGCACGAAGGATCATGCCGTGCCCTGTTATTGAACCATGTACGAAGGATCATGCCGTACTATGGATGTGAGGATGAGAGTAAAAGCACGAAGGGTGATGCCGTGCACTTTATTTGCTTATTTGGTGAGGATGAGAGTAAAAGCACGAAGGGTGATGCCGTGCACTTTATTTACTTATTTGGTGAGGATGAGAGTAAAAGCACGAAGGGTGATGCCGTGTAACTATTTGCTATTCCTTGGCTTGATATTATTTGTTTTTCCAATATATTTTATTTGGGTGATGCCGTGCAACTACTTGCTATTCCTTGACTTGATATTACTTGTGTTTCCATTATACCTTGTTTTCCTTGTGAACTTATTAACTGTTGTTAATTGTTGAGTTCTTTGAGATATTCCTTATTGTGTTATTACTTGGTTAATTCTTGTTATTTGTGGTAATATATATATTAAAGAAATGGGATCGTGTGGCACGCCGACCACTTTTATAATAAGAAATGGGATCGTGTGGCACGCCGACCACAAAGTGATTTGAATCTTGGCATTGGCCATAGTTGCCGGTAGCCTATTGATACAGTTGGGAGCGGGTGGTACGCCTACCACAAGATATAATTATTGATACAATGGGATCGGGTGGTACGCCTACCACAAGATATAATTTATTGATACAATGGGATCGGGTGGTACGCCTACCACAAGATATAATTTATTGATACAGTTGGGAGCGGGTGGTACGCCTACCACGAGTTATGAAAAGAAAAATAAAGAATTTGAGACACAAAAGTAAGATTTAATTCTGTTGATTAGATTAATCTAGATATTATGAGTTATTGACTGTTATTGCAGAGCAGAGTATTTCCTTATAAATGTTTATGTATTGTGGTGTACATATATATTGCAACTGCACAGGTTTATGTGGGTGTCTAGTCCTAGGCTTGTCACTACTTCGCCGGGATAGGCCAGGCACTTACCAGCACATGGGGTCGGTTGTGCTGATACTACACTTCTGTGCGTTTTTGCACAAGTCCAGGTTACGATCAAGAGCAGCAGCAGTAAATCTTTTGCGTGGGAATTGATCATATTTTAGACCGAGGTAGCTTGCAGACGTTCGCAGGCCCGGCGTCTCTCTCTTTACTTATGTTACTAGCTGTAGTCTCTTTGATCCGAGACAAACAGATTATGTTATATTTCTTTCAAACTTTTATGTGTAGTATTCAGTAGTAGTTCGTGAGTTGGTGACTCCACGTCTTGGGTAGAGGATAACAGTATGATTTTTACCTTAAAACTGGTTATTTATATTTCGATAAAGTCTTCCGCACTCATTTAATTAAAGTTATAGTTTGTTGATAAATTATTTTATGAAGTATCATTAAAAACAGGATAGTATGAATACAGTGGCTTGCCTAGCTACCACGAGTAGGCGCCATCACGATCCCGATGTTGGGGGAAAAATCCGGGTCGTGACAAGTTGGTATCAAAGCACTAGGTTGCACAGGTCTCACAACTCACGAACAACCTTAGTAGAGTCTGAGGGATCGGTACGGAGACGTCTGTATTTATCCCCAGAGGCTACGGAGTTAAGAAAATATTCCCTTCATTCTTTCCTATCGTGCGAGTTTGTTCTTCAAATGTTAAGTTGAATTTCTACTCTTGTCTTCCCACGAATGGCGAAGGCATGTACCGCTTCTTCAGCCGACAATGGCACAGGCTGGTGATAGATCAACGATGCCTTCAGAAGTTTTACGGAGTTTCGGATAAGTTTTACCAAACTCTTCACTATCTCCTTCAGTGGTGCATCATTTGAGAACCTAAGGTAATTTATTGACTGTTGCTATGAGATATTGCAGAATGCGGGAATAGTTGAAGGTGAGAGGGTTGCTTCTACTGTGTTTCAGGTAGCGAGTAAAGTAGTGGAAACATAATGTATTTACTAACCAGCTGTGGTTTTAACGGACCTTGACGTCCGAGTGATTTATTCGAAGTTGTGAAGGATAATTATTGTGGACTATCAGATGTTGTGACTTTGACTTATAGCCAAAAGGGAGAAATCACTATTAGTGAATGGACCGAATGGCCATGTTTTATGTCAGTTTTGGCTTGGAATGTATACATATGGTATGGAAAGGTCCCCCAAATAAATTATGCATGTTTGAGGCTTAGTACTCTGCAGGAGGTAAGAATCAGCCCAAAGAATAATAAAGAGTATATGAGCAAATAAGGTAGTTCCATAGTGTCAAGCTAGCATAGCAAGAGAGGTAATTGGTCGTCAATGTTTGTGACAAGCCTATGAATAGGGCAGACCGGCCAATGCGACATTACCTACTCAACCCTATTTGTATAAATGTTTTGGAAGAGTTTACCTCCCTGACTTTTTGAAAGGTATGGCATGTATGGTCTGAACGATCATGCTAGGTTATTATGATAGTGTCCGAATATGTCGTCATGTCCAATAAGTTAGTTGATCCTCAAAGGAGTTGTTACGAATGTGGCAGGTTGGAGAAATATAATTAACGAAGGCACTCAAGCTACATGCCCATTGCAGTCAATACTTAGCTCACATGACCAGCCAGAGTTAGAGGTCAGGATGTTTGAGGCGGAGGTGAGACTCCTAGAGGCGGAGATCTAGTTGTTGACATAATTTCTATGGTGTAACTGAGGTCACTACACCAGATGATGTTATCACATGTACAATTCTGATTGTTATAAAAGGAATATTTTTCCTCAATTTGATTTGATCTCCGAAGAATTGAGGCAAGTCCTCTTAATATGCTCTGCTCATGAGTGATCTTCGTAATCATCAAATCTACTTATGTGAATACTCACACTATGTTATTAAATGGAGATAATTATCTCTATTATTATGTATTGGTCACTAAGAATATTGATGAGGTCAAAAGTGACTTTATATTAATTATTACAATGGGAATTGATGTAATTCCTGAAATAATTATTTTCAATGGTTAAATTGTATACCCTATCGGTATGAGGGTTCTTTTATGCCGTGATACTCTTTGACGGACAATAATTGAAAAGAAGAAAGAAAGGAAATGAAAAACATCAGTGGCACAATGTGCAAATACTTGTGATTTAGAGTGGAGGATGAGATCCTCAAAAATTTTGTATAACGTGAAAATATTTGTTTTAAAAACCGAGCTGCAAGCTGCGGTGAATATTATATGAGGACAAGGTCCCGGTGGTGAAAAGTTTGTGTTTAAAATTTTCCCTTTCTGGAAATAAAAAAAATCTAGCACAATATCCTAAATTTGAGCCATGCCTGTTAGGATTATTTGACAATCCTTGCATAGTTTCTATTCATATTTAGCCATTTTTATTTTGTGACCGTTGAGTTCTAGACTTTGAGACGAGCACCAGGTAAGGATAAATATGACGCATTAATTTGGGAAAGTAATCATGAGGTTTCCATACCTCATTGTGAGTAAAGTGGGAGTTTTGGAATAAGATATTTGATAACAGGGTTAATTAACAATGTTATAATCTAAGAACAACTCTTATGGCCAGACTTCAGAGTCATGGATATGTGCATACGTATGAGGTGTTCATGCCTTATTTAGATTTGTTGGTTGTAGTCTTCATTGTTCCATATTGACTTACTCATGCAGTTAGGAGGAGCATGCGCAGCATCTCAGAGTGATTTTGCATACTCTGAAAGATAGCCAACTATATGCAAAATTTTCGAAGTGTGAATTTTGGCTAAGTTCGGTTGCATTCCTGGGTCATATTGTGACGGCAACAGGTATTCAGGTTGATCCGAAGAATATTGAGGTAGTTAAGAACTGGCCTAGACCGACATCAGCCACAGAGATTTGGAGTTTCTTGGGATTAGCGGGTTATTATCAGCGATTCGTGGAGGGGTTTTCATCTATTGCAACCCTACTGACCAGATTGACACAGAAAGGTGTTCAATTTGAATGGTCAGATGAATGTGAGACGAGCTTTCAAAAGCTCAAAACAGCCTTGACCACAACACCGGTATTGGTTTTACCCACGGGTATGGTATTTGGATCGGGCGGCACGCTGCCACGGGTATGTCATTGGAGCGGGTTGCACGTCGCAACAGTGTAATGTAAAAATAGACTTAGTTATATGTTACCTGGTATACAATACTTTCTGGCTTCCGAGGAAAAGTCCGTATTGAGTATCGCTCGGCGAATGGCACATCGGTTGTGTCCTTTCAGGATTTGATAACATACATTAATTGTTTCACCGTGGGTGAGGTTGATTGCTTGGGTTCAGACCTAGATCTGTGCGTGGCTGACCGTTTGAGCTTGGTAACTTGAGGTGCTTCATGAGTAATAGTGTTTGGATAGAATCACGAATCGTGGCAAGGCCAGGTGATGTTATGACCTCTCGAGGAGGATTCGGGTACTCTATGATGTGAGACGGGATATCAATTCTATGTTATGATGGTGCACAGGAATTGAATTACAGCTCTTTTGTTGGAGACAGTTGTCATGATTTGAGTATGTTCGGACGTTTCTATTGGAGCGTGTGTTTTGCTCGTCGCGGCTTAGGCCGGTGTTTGAGGTGTCATGTCACCAGTGCAGTGTGTTATGATCGAAATTATCGTTGGAGTCATTATTGAGAGCGAGCATATGTGATTTCAGTTGGTTAGAAAGGTAATATCGAGGTTTGGCTCCAAAATCCGTTATAATATCAGTCAAAAGAGAAATGGCTTCATAAATGGTTGATCTGAGGAATTTTTACGGTTTAGCCCGTGTTTTATTTATCGTTGGCAGTATATGAAAGTGTTGGAATAATACTTAACCTAATAAGAGGTTTCTATCGGTATTTGGGTATTGTAGGCAACTACAGTAAATAAAGAATGTTATTGTGATCATATGAGTAAAGTGATGCGAAGTGTAAATTCAACAAAGTTATGCATTAATGTTTGGGTACAACGTGTGGAGATTGATATGGTGGTCGAATGATGGAAACAAACTTGGCAGGAAATTCATGGTGTTGGAATTTGGCCTAATGGCTTATTCGCTTGAATAAAGAATTATATCTACAGAATTATATAGCTAATGTGCTCAACTAAGTAGTGGTAGCACGGGAAGGTGCGCGATGTGTTAAACAAGTTATTTGAGACTACATCATTGTAGTTCTCAGCACGTTCGAGGACGAACGTATGTTTAAGTGGGGGAGATTGTAACGACCCGACCGACCGTTTTGAGCTCTGGTGCGTCATTCAGCAGATTGATGCCATGAACAGCATCATCTCAGGTATATTGACTTGTGTGTATGGTCAGAATTAAAATTGAGGAAGTTTGGAGCCAAATCTAAATGGATATTCTCATTTTGAAAGCTTAAAGTTGAAGAAATGAACTAGGATTTGAATTTTGAGTAAATGACCTCAGGAATTGGGATCTAAAAGTTCCAGCATGCTCGTATGATGATTTTGAACTAGGGCGTATGTCCGGATTTGGTTTTTGATAACCCGTGAGTATTTCGGCGTATATGGTGGAAGTTAGTATTTTAGAAAAATTTCATAAATTTGGGTTGGAAGGCATTTTAGAGTTATAGATGTCCATTTGGGATTCCGAGTCTGGGAATAGATCCGTATGGTAATTTTGGAGTCGGGAAAGCGATCGGAAGTGAATTCGGATGTCCGGAGGTCATTTTGAAGTCATTTGGCTAAATATAGGAATTTGAAGGTTTATGAGAAAATCCTACCGGAAGTGAAAATTTTTATATCGGGGTTAGAATGCGATTCCGAAAGTTGGTACAAGTCCGTAATGTCGAATGTGACTTGTGTGCAAACTTTGAGTCAATTCGGATCGATTTTGGTAGGAAAAGGGACAATTAATCTCTTTAAGGAAAGCTTAAGTTGGAAAAGTCAACCCAACGTTGACTTATGAGTTAGAGGGCTCGGAACTGAATTCCGATGATTCGATTAGTTTCAGGGGATGATTTAAGACTTAGGAGCGCAATCAGAAGTAATTTTGGAGGTCCGGTGAAGAAGTTAGCCTATTTTGGCGAAGTTGGAATTTTGACGGAATCCGATCGATAGGTGATATTTTGATCCGGGAGTCGGAATGGAATTCCGACAGTTGCAGTAGCTTCGTTAGGTGATTTTGGATATGTACGCAAAGTTTCAGGTTATTCGGACATCGTTTGGTCTGGTTTTTGATCGAAAGTGTATTTTCGGAAGTTTTTGGAAACTTAGGCCTTGATTTGATGAAAATTGATGATTTTGATGTTATTTCGGCGATTTGATCACTCGAGCGAGTTCGTGTGATGTTTTAGAGTCAATGTGCATATTTGGTTTGGAGCCCCGAGGGCTCGGGAGTGTTTCGGAGGTGTCTCGAAATAATTCCGGACTTAAAAAATGGGCAGAAAATGCAGAAAAATCTGCTGTGAACAGTGACCATGAACAGTGTCCGTGAACAGTGTCTGTGAACAGTGACAATGAACAGTGTTCGCGAACAGTGCCCGTGAAACAGTGTCCGTGAATAGTGCCCGTGAAATAGTGTCCGTGAACAGTACCGTGAACAGTAATATATTTGAGGTCCGAAAATATATTGCCATTTTTGACGATTTGGAGCTCGGATATGGCGATTTTTCGAGGGATTTTTGGAGAAAACAACGGGGTAAGTGTTCTTAACTCAATTTTGGTGGTATAACTTGAATCTATTGCAAGTTTTAGTGTTTAATTTGAGAATTTTTGTTGAAAATGGTAGAAAACCCTCTTGGATAGAAATAGTGATTTCAGGGGTCAAATGAACTCCAATTTTTGTGAATTTGGTATGTACGGACTCGTGGCGAGACGAGGATTCCGGAAATATGAATTTTGAAATTTTTTTGAGATGTGGGCCCGGGGTCAATTTTCACTATTCCGGGCAGAATGTTGTAAAAATTATATTTAGCCTTATGAACTAGTTTGTTAAGTAGAATTGATGATATTAAGTCAATTGTGTATAGATATGATTGGATTGGAGCCAAATTTGAAAGGAAAAGGCATTGCCACGGATTGAATTGTTCATAATCATTCGAGGTAAGTGTTTGTTCTATCCTAGCTTGAGGGAATAGGATTATGTGTTATGTGTTATGTGATCGAGTGCGGTGTATGGGTTGTGGTGACGAGCATCCATACACTGGCGTCTAGTATGACCGTGAGTCGTTGGAAAATGATTATTTTGAGATATATTACAGATGAATTGTTATGGTTCTCCCTTGTTGGGACTTGTTGTGAAGATGATTATTGATTGCCCTTGTTGGGACAGTTTATGAATTACTGCTTCTTTCTTTGCCCTTAACTATGATTGTTATTTGGGTGAGGAAGAGTGATAATGCACGAAGGGTGATGCCGTGCCATGTTTATTTATTTATGCACGAAGGTTAATGCCGTGCCATGTTTTATTGATTATGCACGAAGGATCATGCCGTGCCTTGTTATTGAACCATGTACGAAGGATCATGCCGTACTATGGATGTGAGGATGAGAGTAAAAGCACGAAGGGTGATGCCGTGCACTTTATTTGCTTATTTGGTGAGGATGAGAGTAAAAGCACGAAGGGTGATGCCGTGCACTTTATTTACTTATTTGGTGAGGATGAGAGTAAAAGCACGAAGGGTGATGCCGTGTAACTATTTGCTATTCCTTGGCTTGATATTATTTGTTTTTCCAATATATTTTATTTGGGTGATGCCGTGCAACTACTTGCTATTCCTTGACTTGATATTACTTGTGTTTCCATTATACCTTGTTTTCCTTGTGAACTTATTAACTGTTGTTAATTGTTGAGTTCTTTTGAGATATTCTTTATTGTGTTATTACTTGGTTAATTCTTGTTATTTGTGGTAATATATATATTAAAGAAATGGGATCGTGTGGCACGCCGACCACTTTTATAATAAGAAATGGGATCGTGTGGCACGCCGACCACAAAGTGATTTGAATCTTGGCATTGGCCATAGTTGCCGGTAGCCTATTGATACAGTTGGGAGCGGGTGGTATGCCTACCACAAGATATAATTATTGATACAATGGGATCGGGTGGTACGCCTACCACAAGATATAATTTATTGATACAGTTGGGAGCGGGTGGTACGCCTACCACGAGTTATGAAAAGAAAAATAAAGAATTTGAGACACAAAAGTAAGATTTAATTCTGTTGATTAGATTAATCTAGATATTATGAGTTATTGACTGTTATTGCAGAGCAGAGTATTTCCTTATAAATGTTTATGTACATATATATATATATATATATATTGCAACTGCACAGGTTTATGTGGGTGTCTGGTCCTAGGCTTGTCACTACTTCGCCTGGATTGGCCTGGCACTTACTACCACATGGGGTCGGTTGTGCTGATACTGCACTTCTGTGCGTTTTTGCACATGTCCAAGTTTCGATCAGGAGCAGCAGCAGTAGATCTTTTGCGTGGGAGTTGATCATATTTGAGATCGAGGTAGCTTGCAGGCGTCCGCAGGCCCGGCGTCTCTTCCTTTATTTATGTTACTAGTTGTAGTCTCTTTGTTCCGAGACAAACAGATTATGTTATATTTCTTTCATACTTTTATGTGTAGTATTCAGTAGTAGTTCGTGAGTTGGTGACTCCACGTCTTGGGTTGAGGATTTCAGTATCAGTTACCTTGAAGCTACTTATTTCTATTTTTATAAAGTCTTCCGCACTCATTTAATTAAAGTTATAGTTTGTTGATAAATTATTTTATGAAGTATCATTAAAAACAGGATAGTATGAATACAATGGCTTGCCTAGCTACCACGAGTAGGCGCCATCACGATCCCGATGTTGGGGAAAAATCCGGTCGTGACAAGTTGGTATCAGAGCTCTAGGTTACATAGGTCTCACCACTCACGAACAAGCTTAGTAGAGTTTGAGAGGTAGGTACGGAGACGTCTCTACTACGTTGCAGAGATTCCGATCCAAACCACAAATCCAAATAAGGATTTCTTGTTCATGGGAAATCGTATGAAGGCTCCAATTGAAGGCATAGGGACTTATCGTTTGATCATGGAGACCGGACGTCACCTTGATCTATTACAGACTCTTTATGTACCTTCAGTTTCTAGGAATTTGATTTCTCTTTCAAGACTTGATGTTTTTGGATTTGATTTTAAGTTTGGAAATGGATGTTTCAATTTATATAAAAATGCTATTTTTTATGGTTCTGGTTTTCTTAGTGATGGTTTATATAAATTGAAACTCGATATTGGTTTTTCTGAATCCCTTCTTAATGTTCAACATAATGTTGGAATTAAACGTAATTCACTAGATGAAAGTTCTGCTTACTTGTGGCACAGACGTTTGGGTCATATATCCAAAGAAAGGTTAGAGAGATTAGTAAAGAATGAGATTCTTCCTAATCTAAATTTTACTGATCTTACTATATGTTTGGATTGCATTAAGGGAAAGCAAACCAAGCATAGTAAGAAAGGTGCCACAAGAAGCACCCAGCTTCTTGAAATCATACACACCGATATTTGTGGACCTTTTCATGTTCCATCTTTTGGTGGAGAAAAATATTTTATCACCTTTATCGATGATTTTTCACGTTATGGATACATCTATTTGCTGAAAGAAAAATCTCAAGCAGCAGATGCTCTCAAGGTGTTTGTTAATGAGGTTGAAAGGCAATTAGATAAAAAGGTGAAAATTATTAGGTCGGATAGAGGTGGTGAATATTATGGAAAATATAATGAGTCAGGACAATGTCCAGGTCCATTTGCAAAGTTTCTCGAGGAATGTGGCATATGTGCACAGTATACTATGCCAGGAACACCTCAACAAAATGGTGTTGCAGAAAGGCGTAATCGAACACTTATGGACATGGTTAGGAGCATGATAAGTAATTCCTCATTACCCAAATCATTGTGGATGTATGCTCTTAAAACCGCTGTATATTTATTAAATAGGGTTCCTAGTAAGGTAGTTCCAAAGACCCCTTTTGAACTGTGGACAGGAAGGAAACCTAGTTTAAGGCACCTACATGTTTGGGGTTGCCCAGCGGAAGCTAGAGTTTATAATCCACAAGAAAAGAAATTAGATTCTCGAACAATAAGTGGTTACTTTATTGGTTACCCAGAGAAATCTAAAGGGTATGTGTTTTACTGTCCAAACCATAGTTCAAGAATTGTTGAAACCGGTAATGCAAGATTCATTGAGAATGGTGAAGTTAGTGGGAGTGTTGAAAAGCAAAGTGTGGAAATTAAAGAGGTAAGGGTCAATATTCTATTACCCATAAATATGCCTACTTCCACACAAATACCAAATATTGTTCCAGTTGTTGAAGAACACTTTGACAATGCCGAGCAACATTTGGATGAAATACTTCATGAAGAAACTAACTCACAAATATCTGACACAAATGAACCACAAGAAATGCCATTAAGAAAATCTCAAAGAGTTAGAAAATCGGCTATTTCGGATGATTACGTGGTTTATTTGCAAGAGTCGGATTTTGATATTGGTCTTAATAAGGATCCGGTTTCATTTTCACAAGCCATAGAAAGTAATGAGTCCGACAAATGGATTGATGCCATGAAGGAAGAGTTAAAATCCATGGAATACAATAAAGTCTGGGATCTCGTTGAATTGCCTGAAAGTTCTAAAAGAATCGGGTGTAGATGGGTCTTTAAGACCAAACGCGATTCAAATGGCAATATTGAGAGATACAAAGCTAGACTTGTTGCCAAGGGTTATACTCAGAAAGGAGGCATTGATTATAAAGAGACCTTTTCACCGATCTCAAAGAAAGACTCATTAAGAATTATTATGGCTTTGGTGGCTCATTATGATTTAGAGTTACACCAAATGGATGTGAAAACTGCCTTTCTTAATGGAGATCTCGAGGAGGAAGTGTATATGGACCAACCAGAGGGTTTCGAAACTAAAGGGAAAGGTCAAATGGTGTGTAAACTGGAAAAGTCAATATATGGACTTAAACAAGCCTCACGACAATGGTATATAAAGTTCAATGATACCATAACATCTTTTGGATTTGTGGAAAATACCGTTGATCAGTGTATATACCAAAAGATCAGTGGGAGCAAGTTTATATTTTTAGTCCTATATGTTGATGATATTCTACTTGCTGCTAATGACTTAGGTATATTGCGCGAGACTAAAGATTTTCTCTCTAAGAATTTTGAAATGAAAGATATGGGTGAGGCATCCTATGTGATAGGAATAGAAATATTCCGTGATAGATCACAAGGATTATTGGGATTGTCTCAGAAATGCTATATCGAAAGAATTCTTGAGAGATTTAACATGAACAATTGTTCAGCAGGAATTGTTCCAATTCAAAAAGGGGACAAATTTAGTCTCATGCAATGTCCTAAGAATGATGTAGAGCGAAAAGAAATGGAATCAATTCCTTACTCTTCTATTGTTGGCAGTCTGATGTATGCTCAGACTTGCATAAGACCGGATATTAGCTTTATGGTCGGAATGTTAGGAAGATATCAGAGTAACCCAGGAATTGATCACTGGAAAGCTGCAAAGAAAGTTTTGAGGTACCTGAAAGGAACGAAAGATTACATGCTCATGTATAGGAGATCCAAGCATTTGGAAGTTGTTGAATACTCGGATTCAGATTTCGCTGGATGTATTGACACTAGAAAATCCACGTTTGGTTATTTGTTCCAATTAGTTGAAGGAGCAATATCGTGGAAGAGTGCCAAACAGTCTGTCATTGCTACATCCACGATGGAAGCAGAATTTGTGGCATGTTTTGAGGCCATAATTCATGCATTATGGCTGCGAAACTTTATTTCAGGACTTGGGGTTGTCGACACCATTACCAAGCCGCTGAAAATTTATTGTGATAATTCTGCAGCAGTATTCTTCTCCAAGAACGATAAGTACTCCAAAGGTGCCAAGCATATGGAATTAAAGTACTTTACCGTCAAGGAGGAAGTTCAGAAACAAAGAGTGTCACTTGAGCATATTAGAACAGATCTCATGATTGCAGATCCGTTAACGAAAGGTTTACAGCCAAAGATATTTAAAGAACATGTACATAGAATGGTTCTTGGCTGTATTTATGACTGATGTATTTATGATGTTTTGACACTCTGAGCTCATTTATATGTTTCTGATATACATTAGTGATTTCCTGTTTCTCATAATGGTGTGCACATTATTGTTTTGAGATATTACAGGATAAGTCTCAATGAGACATTATTGTGGACCATAAAATTTTTATAGCTTATGAACCTGATACGGTAAATTACTAATGTTGTAGTATATGGAAGGGAGTATGTAGACAAATTATGTATAACCGCCATAACTCACATTTACTAATTTATCGTATTATGGTATTTATGATGGATATTATAGAAGAGATTTGTTTATGCGCAACTAATGTTCCTATATTAAATATTAATATTATGTGATTATTGGGCCAAGTGAGAGAATGTAATTTATTTCTTATAAATAATGTGGCCCAATAAGTTAACGCCCATAATTAATATTTAATTAATGAATAAATCTCATCCGTCCGATTGGTTACTTGATGGACGTACCAGATTAAATGAAAATCTCTATAAATTGGTCCTCTCCCCACCCATTAGGGTTACTGCTTTTTCCTCTCTTCCATCCCTAAAGTCGGCGGTAACGAAAGTTAGGGCAAGGGGCGAGAAACCGATTTATCAATTAACGCTTCCGCTTCAAGATAATGGATCCCGCTTCAGGTATGTTTTTCAATTACGATTATATTAAAGTTTATGCTTACAGGGTGAAGTTAGTACACCCAAGAAAAACACGACTGCTTTTGCCAGTAGTGCTTTATATCCTTTCACTAGTCCTCCTGTAGATGCCGGCATTCGTTGTGGTGGTGGAGGGGGGATCTATTGGGGTGGAGGGGTTAGCAGCAGCAGCAGTTGGGCTGGAGGTGGTGGCTGTGGTGGCGGTGGCGGTGGTGGTGGATGTGGTGGTGGCGGTGGTGGTGGTGGTGGATGTTGAGACTATAGAGATTTAAACTAGAGTAATTTCTATTCTTTGTCTGTCTTCTGCTGCGGCTACTTTTATTGTATCATGAGATTGGAAAAATGAATTTGTGTTATATAGTGAATTTATTTTGTAACATCAGTGTTGTAAATATTTTTTATAATTTCAGTGCATGGCCCTGTGGATGCGGGTTCATTGTCTTGGTGGAGGGCCGGGGATGTTTTGGGCGTGGAGGTGGTGGCGCTGCCGGCGCAGGTTCCCGTGGATTTTGGGGCGGCGTGGAGATTAAAACGAGTTAAGGTCGACTTCTGTGTTTACTGTGGCTACGTACTTTTAATCTATAACAAGGATATGTCGTAAATAAATTTGTGTTATATACACTAATTGTGTGAAAATATTTTATATCATTAGTATTGTAAATGTGTGAAAATATTTTGTACCAGTAGTATTGTAAATATATTTCGGATTTTCAGTGAATGTTAAAACTCAATAAAAATATAGATCGAGCAATTTAAAAAGATAATTCGGTGTATTAAGATTATTTGTTATGTGCAGGGGTTCGGGAAGAGCCGCCTTGAAATTGTTTTCAAGGTTTTTTCTGTGTTAGGACCCGGTGTCACTAAACACTTCTTCACAGCGGGAAAAATAAATGATCAACGAAAAATAAATGACACAAAGAATTTAACGTGGTTCACCTAAAACGTTTAGGCTACGTCCACAAACCCTGCACCAACTTCCACTAAAACTTTTAGTAGGCTTACAAAGAGAGACTTCTCCAATAGTTTGGAGGTACAACAATTTCCCGAGCTCTACCCAAAATAGTGGCGCACACAAAAGTGTTTTCCCGAAAATACCCGACTAGTATTTTACTCACTATTTTGTCACTCCCCCTTTAGAAAAACTTCCTAAAGAAAAACAAACTCTCTCTTTCTCTCTAACTCTTATACTTGAGTTATTGAATGTTTTTGGTGTATTTAAAACAATGACATGAGGGGGGTATTTATAGTTTTGAGATAGGGACCAAAAGTGCAAATCTCACCTATCAAGAAGGATCAATTTGCAATATTCCCATCTCACCTACCATTTATTGATGTCATTGCTTACATCAATAATCAAATTGGAGGAAGCTTCTAACAATTCTCCCCTTCCGACTATTTGGAGAGTCTCCTATCCCTGCAGCTTCTCTGCAGAACTCAAATTTACCCTTTGGTAGAGTTTTGGTCAACATGTCTGATCCGTTTTCATCTGTATGGATCTTTTCAAGCCGCAACATCTTCTTCTCTAGCACATCCCTGATCCAATTATATCTAACATCAATATGCTTGGATCTGGAATGGAATGAGGCATTTTTCGCAAGGTGGATAGAACTTTGACTATCACAAAATAGCTGATAACCGTCTTGCGAAAATCCAAGTTTAGTTAAGAACTTCTTCATCCACAGCAGTTCTTTGCAAGCTTCCGTTGCTGCAATGAATTCAGCTTCAGTAGTTGATAGTGCAACACATTTTTGTAACTTTGATTGCCATGACACAGCTCCCCCTGAAAAGTTAATCAAGTATCCTGAAGTTGATTTTCTAGAATCAACATCTCCGGCCATATCTGCATCAGGATAGCCAACCAACACAGGGTTGTCTTCTCCAAAACACAAGCATAGTTTGGAGGTTCCTCGAAGATACCTTGAGAATCCACTTAACAGCATCCCAATGTTCCTTTCCTGGATTAGAAAGAAATCTACTTACCACTCCTACAGCGTGAGCGATATCTGGCCGTGTACAAACCATGGCATACATCAAACTTCCTACTGCTGAAGCATATGGAATCCGCTCCATCTTTCTTCTCTCATCATCTGTTGACGGGCTTTGCTTGGTGCTCAATCTAAAGTGGTTAGCAAGAGGACAGCTAACTGCTTTAGTTTTCTCCATGTTGAACCGTTGAAGTACCTTCTCGATGTACTTCTCCTGAGACAACCATAACTTCTTGGCTTCTTGGTCTCGCATAATCCTCATCCCAAGGATCTGTTTTGCTGGCCCTAAGTCTTTCATGGCGAAGAACTTGCTTAGCTGCTCTTTCAAGCTATTAATTCTGGAAACATTTCGGCCAACAATCAACATATCATCCACATAGAGCAATAGGATGATAAAATCATCGTCGGAAAACTTCTGAACGAACACACAATGGTCTGAAGTTGTCTTCTTGTAGCCGTGTTGCCCCATCACCGACTCGAACTTCTTGTACCACTGCCTTGGTGCCTGTTTTAAGCCATAGAGGCTTTTCCTCAATCTACAAACGCAGTCCTCTTTCCCCTTTTGATGGAAACCGTCTGGTTGCTCAATGTATATCTCCTCTTCCAAATCACCGTGTAGGAAGGCGGTTTTCACATCTATCTGCTCAACCTCCAGGTTGAGGCTTGCTACTAATCCCAGCACCGTGCGTATTGAGGTCATTTTCACAACCGGTGAGAATATTTCATCAAAGTCTATACCTTTCCTTTGATTGAAATCTTTGACGACCAATCTTGCTTTGAATCTCGGACAGGAACTGTGTTCATCATGCTTGATCTTGAACACCCATTTATTCTTCAAAGCTCTCTTGCCTTTCGGCAACTTCACCAGCTCAAACGTCTTGTTCTCATGCAAGGATTTCATCTCATCTTGCATGGCTTCTATCCACTTCTCCTTATGTTCATCATCAACAGCTTCTTCAAAACTGTCGGGTTCTCCCCCGTCAGTGAGTAACACATACTCATGTGGAGAATATCTGGTAGACCGTTGCACAACTCTTCCAGATCTTGTGTGATAAGGAGGGTTGTTGAGGATTGCTGGTTGAGGTTGATCATCCTCGTTTGCATCATCATCACCATTATCCTCGTTACCTTCAGCATCTGCTGGTTCATCTTCATTTGGAAGATCAGGGGCTTCAGGTTGATTATCCCGAACATCGTCTCCAACTTGTCTCGGCACCATTGTTGGAGGCAACTCAAACTCAGCAGAATCATCGGTGGACTTCTCTACTTTGTCAATGTCTTCAATTGTTTGGTCCTCAACGAACACAACATCTCGACTCCTAACGAGCTTCTTCTGCACCGGATCATAGAACTTATAGCCAAGCATGTCTTGACCATAGCCGATGAATACACACTTCCTTGTCTTGACATCAAGTTTGCTCCTTTCATCCTTCGGAACATGGACATAGGCTTTGCAGCCAAATACCCGCAATTGATCATAAGAGATATCTCTTCCTGACCAAATCTTTTCTGGAGCCTCGTACTGAAGAGGAACACAGGGTGAATGGTTTAGCACATAGGCTGCTGTAACTAGTGCTTCACCCCAGAAAGCCTTTGGTAACTTTGAATGAGAGAGTAAACATCCGGTTCTCTCGATCAAGGTTCTGTTCATCCTCTCAGCCAAGCCATTCAACTGTGGAGTTTTAGGAGGTGTGAACCGATGTCGAATACCATGCTCTTTACAATAAGCATCAAATTGACCCTGGTATTCACCGCCATTGTCTGTCCGGATGCACTTCAACTTCTTACCAGTCTCTCTTTCCACCAAGGTCAGAAATTGTTTGAAAACTTGAAACACTTGATCCTTGGTCTTCAGCATGTATACCCATGTCTTTCGTGAATGATCATCAATAAAGGTCACGAAATATCGGGCACCACCGAGGGACTTCTTGAAAGGCCCACATACATCTGAGTGTACCAGATCCAACACGTCTTGCTTTCTGGAAGGAGGGAATCTTTTGAACGAAACTCTGTTTTGTTTCCCAGCTAAACAGTCAGCACACTTCTTCAACCGGATCTGGTTTAGACCTGGTAAGGCGTTCTTCTTCACCAAACGCGCCATTGACTTTTCACTCATGTGGCCAAGACGTCTATGCCACAACTTGGTATTGCTATCATTCTCCGCAACATTTATAACTTGTTGGGAGATGCTTGTCTGGGTCACGTACAACTTTGACTGCTTCGTGCCCCGCGCCACCACCAATGAGCCTTTCGTGAGCTTCCATTGGCCATTATGAAAGGTATTGCAATAACCTTCCTCATCAAGCTTGCCTTCGGAGATCAGATTCAGGCGCATATCTGGAACATGCCCGACATCTCTTAAAAGTAGCTTCATCCCATTCATGGTCTCTAGGCAAACATCTCCTTTGCCTACAACTGTTGAGAAATTGGCATTTCCCATCTTTACACGACCGAAGTCTCCAGGTGTGTAAGATGAAAAGAGTTCTCTCCGTGGCGTTGCATGAATGGTAGCTCCACTATCAATCACCCATGTCGTCTCTTGGGTTGTCAGATTGATAATGTCGTCATCGTAGACAATGTTAAACTCACCAAAGGAGTTCGCTTCATCATCATTGCTTTCTTCGGATTTCTCCTTTTTGCCTTTGTTCTTCTTCTGGTCATTCTGGAACTGTCGGCAAAATCTTTTGATATGGCCCTTCTTTTTGCAGTAATGGCACTCAACATGTGCAAATTTGTTGGATTTACCTCTGCTCTTACCTTTGTTACTCTGGCCCTTGTTTTGACTTCTCTCCCTGGTCGTAACAGCCAACACCTCTGATGAAGAAGATGATCCTTGTGATCGGCGTCTCATTTCTTCATTTAGAATGTCACTCTTGACTGTCTCCATGTTTACCACACCGTTGGGTGCAGAATTGGTGATTGAAACCTTCAAGGTTTCCCATGACTCTGGGAGTGTTGCCAGCACCATAAGAGCAAGTACCTCGTCATCGAACTTTATGCCCATTCCCGACAACCGGTCGACAATCCCTTGTATTTCATTAAGGTGATCTGCCAGAGTTGTCCCTTCTACATATTTTACTTGCATTAATTTTGTCAAGTACAATAATTTGTTGTTACCTATTTTAGAGGCATACAACTCCTCGAGCTTGTTCCATAACGACCTTGCATGTGTCACACCAGAAATGTGGTTGTACACATTATCTTCAACAAATTGTCGTATGTAGCCGCACACTTGGTTGTGCTCAAATTCCCAGTCCTCGTCTGACTTGTCTTCAGGTTTCTGAGCACTGAACACCGGCAGGTGCATCTTCGTCACGAACAGGAGATCCTTCATCTTGTTTCTCCATAAGTGGTAATTTTTGCCGTTTAGGTTGACCATCTTGCTTGTCCTTGCCTCCATATTTCCTGCGGTGAATAGTAACTGTATGTATGAATAGTGCCCGTATGGATGAATAGTACCTGTACGTATGAATAGTACCGTACGTATGAGTAGTATTCTAACCAAAGCTCTGATACCACTTGTTAGGACCCGGTGTCACTAAACACTTCTTCACAGCGGGAAAAATAAATGATCAACGAAAAATAAATGACACAAAGAATTTAACGTGGTTCACCTAAAACGTTTAGACTACGTCCACAAACCCGGCACCAACTTCCACTAAAACTTTTAGTAGGCTTACAAAGAGAGACTTCTCCAATAGTTTGGAGGTACAACAATTTCCGAGCTCTACCCAAAATAGTGGCGCACACAAAAGTGTTTCCCGAAAATACCCGACTAGTATTTTACTCACTATTTTGTCACTCCCCTTTAGAAAAACTTCCTAAAGAAAAACAAACTCTCTCTTTCTCTCTAACTCTTATACTTGAGTTATTGAATGTTTTTGGTGTGTTTAAAACAATGACATGAGAGGGGTATTTATAGTTTTGAGATAGGGACCAAAAGTGCAAATCTCACCTATCAAGAAGGATCAATTTGCAATATTCCCATCTCACCTACCATTTATTGATGTCATTGCTTACATCAATAATCAAATTGGAGGAAGCTTCTAACATTCTGATCGCATGACATTATCACCTTGCCCTTCAAAACTGTATACAGACATTGTAGTTTCAATTTTTTTTTGTTTTTTTTTTAAGGGAACATTGTAGTTTCAATTGAGTTAGCTGGAGAATGCGAGATTTATGTATGCGAGGGTTTATTCTCATTCATTATCTTCTTGGCCCCTCATCTTGTACCGAAAGGGATGTGTAAAGATTATCATGCTTGAGAATTCATGAAACCAAGTAGTTTAATTAATATCTAATTTGTTCACCTCAAACGTAACATACTTCACCAAGGTAAATATATCACAGCACTAATAAATATATTACATATTCTTGTACTTCTCCCTTAGTTTAAACTACTTTTGTTACCCATTTAATATTTTTTTCTCATATTTAATTTCTTATTCATTAGTTTTTAATAATGTCCTTGACATTGGATGTGTGTGGATAATTATAAGAGCAGACGACAATATGAAGTAAATCAAATTCCACAACAAATGTGGAACCACCTTATTACCTGCAAAAATTGACGTAGTTGCTAATAGATTAGAAACTATAAGAATTTCTTGCTTACCATAATTGCAAAATCTGAGTAATTTGCGCCAGAAATTGGCATTTCCAGATTTTCCATCAGTACGTTACGTTGTTCCATGTTTCTAACATATTATTCTTGTTTCCACTTTGCTAGTGTTCTTTTAAAATCCTTTGCTTAATTTATGAATGATTTCAATGTTTCCGTTCAAATGAACAATTTCAATATTATACACTTCAGCTTTCGGATTCAACTTATCTTTATATATTTCGTAAATCGTAATGTTGCATTGGTTTGTAGAATAAAAATATGGAGCTTTCTACTTTGAGATGCAACAAATTAAAGTTAATTTTCGTCGTAGAACACTACTAACTACTAAAGTTGAGATTATTGAAGTAAGGTATACTTAGTAAATTATGGACGATGAACAATTTCAGAACTCAGATCTCAAAAAGTGCTAGCTAGATTTTCTAAGTCAATTCAAAAAAATTCCATGCATCAATTTATTAAAAAGAGTACTTGACTTATATATTTGGATCAATAATAGTGTTGTTCAAGTCTTGTTTTCAGAAAAGCTAAGTGTTTTCAATTGATTTAGATGCTGTATCCTAAGTATTTAAACGTTTTGATGAAAGGCTAGAAGAATCAATATGTCAAATTTCTACGCATCAATTTAAAAACTTTTACCTAGTATAATTAAGTATACTAAGTATGGAATATATTAAGCAAGAGAAAGATTCAAAGAAACTGCCACATTTCTTCTCTCCCACTCAACTACAATATCACGATATATTGTGACAACTAGTCTTGGTCTACCTCAAATGAAATGGCTTACACGTGTAATTTAATATATGTATAGTGCAATACGAAAATATAATTATATACTTATAGAACTGTTAAAGGTGCCAAATGTTTAGTGTGAAGAATTTCCATCTTATTTCAAAGATCATATATCTGGTAAGTACAATCTAATAAACTTATTCCACAAACCTCTATAGAAATCTGATGCTATAAAAGCATGATCACAAAGAGTTTTCAGCTGAGTACCAATTGAGAATTAGTTGTCACAATATATGAAACCATATGCTATTGCACTCATACTCTTTGGCTCTAATATAGCCTTGTTTTTTATTATGATTTTCCTTTGCAAATTGTTCAGAAAGATAACAAGCCACCATGTAACTACTGGTTCTTCGCCTCCTCCACCTCATTTACAAGTGAACCGTGATGCTGAAAAGGGTGGAATAATTACACCCAACTGTTGAATATGGCAAAGTCCCACATCGGTGGGAGACTTAAGTTGGGGGATTTTCCCCTATAAAAGAAGGCCTAATGTTTAGGATTTAAACACACCTCTCATTTGCCTTCTTATCTTCTTAAGGCATTTGTATCTTCTCTCTTTAGTATTATTTCACTTGTATTTTGGAGTGGAATAAAATATTGGTTGTGTCCGAGGAGTAGGCAAAATTAGCCGAACCTCGTAAATTCTGGTGTTCTTTATATTGTTGCTTTATTGTCTTATTTATTATTTGGTGGCTGTCATAATTTTTGGTATAGTAGTTGTGACTCATTCACACTATATACATTTGACTTCCGCAACAATTGGTATCAGAGCCAAGGTATTATCTCGTATGCTCTGTGGTTGCAGCGTAGTCTGATCTTCCACATCAGAAAAGATTTATCTTGGTAACTGAGTCAAGGTTCTGTCTCAGTATGCTCTGTGGTTGCAGCTTAGTCTGATCTTCCACATCAGAAAGGAAATAATCTTGATTTGTGTCGTCAGCTATTAAATAATATTTGTGTCAAAGATGGGAGACAATAAACAAGAAGAATATACATCAAGTGTCAGCAATACGTCATCATTAGCATCTTCGCTTATGACAAGAATTGTGTCAAATGCAAAATTTGCGGTAGAAATTTTTGACGGATCCGGACATTTTGGGATGTGGCAAGGCGAGGTTCTAGATGTCCTTTTTCAACAAGGGCTAGATCTTGCTATTGAAGAAAAGAGACCGGATGGTATTGGAGAAGAAGATTGGAGAATTATCAACCGTGTTGCTTGCGGTACCATTCGATCCTACCTTGCTAGAGAGCAGAAATATCCATACACAAAGGAAACTTCTGCAAGTAAATTATGGAAAGCACTGGAGGATAAATTTTTGAAAAAAAAACAGTCAAAATAAATTGTACATGAAGAAGAGACTGTTTCACTTCACCTATGTTCCTGGTACCACGATGAATGAACATATCACCAGCTTCAATAAGTTGGTCACGGATTTGCAAAATATGGATACAACTTATGATGATGGTGACTTGGCCTTGATGTTGTTGGCGTCACTTCCTGACGAGTACGAGCACCTTGAAACTACTCTACTCCATGGAAATGACGAAGTTTCTCTCAGAGAAGTTTGTTCGGCTTTGTACAGCTATGAACAAAGAAAGCGAGAAAAATAGAAGGGCGGAGAAGGAGAAGCACTGTTCGTGAGGGGTCGTCCTCAAAATCAAACGAGGACAAGGAAAGGAAGATCTAAGTCAAGATCTAAACCCAGCAAAGATGAATGTGCCTTTTGTCGAGAAAAGGGGCACTGGAAGAAAGACTGTCCGAAGTTGAATAATAAGGCCAAACATTACAATGGAAAGGCCATTATGGATTCAAATGTTGCTGATTGTGATGATTCGGATTTCTCATTAGTTACAACGGAGCCGTCAACGTCATCAGACATATGGTTGATGGATTCGGCTTGTAGCTATCATATGTGTCCCAACAGGGATTGGTTTGTGGACTTTCAAGAAGGAGAATATGGAGTCGTCCAAACAGCGGATAATAGCTCTCTTACCTCATATGGAATTGGTTCAATACGATTAAGGAACCATGATGGAATGATCAGAACATTAATAGATGTTCGATATGTACCAGGTTTGAAGAAAAATCTCATCTCTGTGGGAGCCCTGGAATCAAAAGGGTTCAAAATTATTGCAGAAAATGGAGTGATGAGAGTATGTTCCGGTGCACTAGTGGTAATGAAGGCCAATCGGAAGAACAATAACATGTACCGTTATCTCGGTAGTACAGTTATTGGGACAGCGACAGTGACATCCAGTGACAACAAAGAGGCAGAAGCAACCAGGCTATGGCACATGCGCTTGGGACATGCTGGAGGAAAATCCTTGAAAACTCTATCAGATCAAGGATTGTTGAAAGGGTTAAAGGCTTGCAATTTGGAGTTTTGCGAGCATTGTGTCAAAGGGAAACAAACAAGGGTTAAATTTGGTACAGCAATCCATAATACTAAAGGCATTTTGGATTATGTACACTCTGACGTTTGGGGTCCTTCCAAAACACCTTCATTGGGTGGGAAGCACTATTTTGTGACATTTGTTGATGATTTTTCCCGAAGAGTATGGGTGTATGCAATGAAGAGCAAAGATGAAGTGCTGGGAATTTTTCTCAAATGGAAGGCGATGGTGGAGAATCAAACGGGCAGAATGATCAAGTGTATTCGCACAGACAATGGAGGTGAATACAAAAATGATCATTTCAATAAGGTCTGTGAAAATGATGGCATCGTCCGACACTTCACTGTGAGACATACACCACAACAAAATGGAGTGGCAGAACGCATGAACCGGACCTTGCTGGAGAAGGTACGGTGTATGTTGTCCAATGCTGGCTTGGGCAAAGAATTTTGGGCTGAGGCAATTACATATGCATGCCACCTCATTAATCGCTTACCATCTGCTGCTATTGATGGCAAGACACCATTTGAAAAATGGTATGGAAAGCCTGCTGTAGATTATGACTCATTGCATGTATTTGGCTCAACTGCATACTATCATGTGACGGAGTCAAAATTGGATCCAAGGGCAAAGAAGGCTATTTTTATGGGGATTACTTCTGGAGTCAAAGGACATCGCTTATGGTGTCCTATGACAAAGAAAGTAATATTCAGCAGGGATGTTACCTTCGATGAATCTTCTATGGTAAACAAGGTAACAAATGAAGATACCAAACAAGATGATGTTGCTTCCAAGCAGGTGGAGTTTGAGGGAAAATTTATTTTTCCTACACAAGAAGCAGAGGAGAAAACAAATGAAGATTATCCTCTTGAAGGAGAGCCAGTAGAGGAGATTCCAACTCAGGAACCTCAACAACAACTTGAATCAATAGCAACCAGCAGGCCAAAAAGGAAAGTAACGAAACCTGTTCGTCTCATAGAGACAGTTGCTTGTGCAACCGCAATTGCAGCTGATGATGTTCCCACCACTTATAAAGATGCAGTCCAAAGTTCAGAAGAAGATAAGTGGAGGATTGCCATGAATGATGAAATACAGTCCCTCCATCAGAATCATACATGGAGATTGGCCAATCTCCCGAAGGGAAAGAAAGCAATTGGGTGCAAATGGGTATTTGCAAAGAAAGAAGGATTTCCTAACCAAGAAGATGTTCGCTACAAAGCAAGATTGGTGGCCAAAGGATAGGCTCAAAAGGAGGGAATTCATTACAATGAAGTATTTTCTCCAGTTGTAAAACATTCCTCCATTCGAATTATGTTGGCTTTGGTAGCACAGTTGGATTTGGAACTAGTTCAGATGGATGTAAAAACTGCGTTTTTACATGGAAACTTGGAGGAGAAAATCTACATGACTCAGCCAGAAGGATTCAAAGTTGCTGGAAAGGAAAATATGGTTTGTAAACTTGAAAAATCGTTGTACGGGTTGAAACAATCTTCTAGACAATGGTACAAACGATTTGACAAGTTTATGTTGTAGCAAGGGTACAAGAGAAGCAAATACGATCATTGTGTGTATTTGCGCAGGCTTAAAGATGGTTCCTTTATATATCTTCTCCTATATGTTGATGATATGTTGATAGCTTCCAAGAATTCGGAAGAAATTGATAAGTTGAAGATTCAACCGAAGAAGGAGTTCGAGATGAAGGATCTGGGTGAGGCGAAGAAAATTCTTGGCATGGAGATAATAAGAGATAGACGTTCAAAGAAACTCTGTTTATCTCATAAAGAATATTTGAAGAGAGTACTACAACGTTTTGGCATAGATGACAAGACTAAGCCAGTTAATACTCCACTTGCTCCCCATTTTAAGCTAAGTACTACTATGTCGCCATTGGATGAAGTTGAACAAGAGTATATGTCAAAGGTACCATACGCAAATGTTGTTGGTAGCTTGATGTATGCAATGGTCTGTACGAGACCTGACATTTCACAAGCTGTTGGAGTTATTAGCAGATATATGCATAATCCGGGAAAGGAGCATTGGCAAGCTGTGAAGTGGATTCTACGGTATATTCATAATACTGTAGATGTCGGGTTAGTTTTTGAGCAGGAAGGCAATCAGTCTGTAGTTGGATATTGTGACTCAGATTTTGCAGGTGATCTGGACAAACGAAGATCAACTACTGGTTATGTGTTTACTTTTGCAAAGGCACCAGTTAGTTGGAAGTCTACTTTGCAGTCAACAGTTGCTTTGTCTACAACAGAGGCAGAGTACATGGCTATTACAGAGGCTGTAAAAGAGGCAATTTGGCTTCAAGAATTGCTAAAGGAGCTTGGTGTTGAACAAAAAGGTATCACAATTTTTTGTGATAGTCAAAGTGCTATTCAATTAGCGAAGAACCAAGTTTATCATGCAAGGACGAAGCACATTGATGTTCGGTATCACTTCGTACGAGAAATCATAGAAGAAGGTGGAGTTACGGTGAAGAAAATTCATACTACAGAGAATCCTGCTGATATGCTAACAAAGGTGGTGACTGCGATCAAGTTTCAACATTGTTTGGATTTGATCAACATTCTTGAACATTGACGATTGAAGATGAAGACACAACCAAAATTTGTTATAGAGAGAAAATTGAAGATGTGGAATTTTGCCAAGGTGGAGATTTGTTGAATATGGCAAAGTCCCACATCGGTGGGAGACTTAAGTTGGGGGGATTTTCCCCTATAAAAGAAGGCCTAATGTTTAGGATTTAAACACACCTCTCATTTGCCTTCTTATCTTCTTAAGGCATTTGTATCTTCTCTCTTTAGTATTATTTCACTTGTATTTTGGAGTGGAATAAAATATTGGTTGTGTCCGAGGAGTAGGCAAAATTAGCCGAACCTCGTAAATTCTGGTGTTCTTTATATTTTTGCTTTATTGTCTTATTTATTATTTGGTGGCTGTCATAATTTTTGGTATAGTAGTTGTGACTCATTCACACTATATACATTTGGCTTCCGCAACACCAACAACACAACAAGAGCTGCTGTTATCACTAGTACTTACAGTAGTGGTGGTGGCGGCGGCGGTGGAGGGATTAGCAGCAGCAGTTGGGGTGGAGGTGGAGGTGGTGGCTGTGGCGGTGGAGGTGGTGGTTGTGGTGGCGGTGGTGGTGGATGCTGAGACGCTAGAGATTAAAAAGAGAGAATTGTATCTTCTTTGTGTGTCTGCTGCTGTGGCTACTTTTAGTGTATCATGAGATCGATGGGAAAGATGAATTAGTATTATATTATATTGATAGAGTGAAATTTATTTGTAACATAAGTATTGTAAATACTTTTTATAATTTCAGTGCATAGAGTTAATTAAATAATTTTTTCGGACAAGTTTAATGGGCAATCTATGTTTTACTCTATAAAGAACCATGATTTCTATGAATGTCTGCACGTATTTCAGCCTATAAAACATGTACGTAAAAATCATGGGAATGCTGACCATTACAAAATGATAACAATCTCAGCATTTTAAAAAAAAAAAAAAGACTAATTGGTAATACATGTGATCAGGAGGTCACTGGTTCGAGCCGTGGAAATAACCTCTGGCAAAAATGCAAAGTAAGGCTGCATATAATTAAACTATTATGGTCCGACCCTTCCCCGGACCCCTTGTATAACGGGAGCTTAGTATACCGGACTGCCTTTTATAACTGGTTACATGGTACTTAGTAGAGTTAACCACTTGAAAGCCAAGGTTTTCTTTGTAGCTCAGCATTGCTTACTCATTTAGAGACTTGTGAAATTCAACATGCACAGAAAGGAAGAAATAATTAGCTAGCTTTGATCCATTTACTACTACATCCATAGGACTGATCACCTCAAATCCTCGATGGATGAATCTGATAAATATATTGGATACTAATTAAACTCAATCCTTTTTTCACGATCTTGATGTTGACTTGATCTTGAAACAAGTAGTTCAATGTCTTTGTTAATCTCAAACATATATACTTTAGCAAGGTAAATAACTATCACAAAACTGATAGTCCCTCTCTTATTTCTGCTTCCACTAGCTGTTAATGTTGGATGTAATTACACAATTTTGGGTTGATTGTCTAATCAAGTAATTACTTGTCAACATGGGATTGGATATAATATAGGGGGGAAAATTAAACTCTTCTATTCTCAAGGGGGAGGGAAGAATTGGTAGTTACATGAAGTAATTACTCTTGGAATCTAAATAACATGGTGCATGTGGAAGCTAACAATACAAAGCTAATGGATGATAAATCAGATAAAAAAGAAAATATACTAATGAAAATAGGACATTATAATGGGGGTTGGTACTAGTATAAAAATATAAAAATCATTGAGAGAAAAAATATCCCTTAAACAAGACCTTTTAATGACTATATTGTGAATGCTATATAGTTATTATTGTGAGAAGCATAGGTTGTCAATATATATATATATATATATATATAGATGTTCAAGACTTTTTCTCCCGCAAATTTATTCCTTTTAGGAATCTTTTTCCTTTCCCTCGATAAAGAGAGTCCTAATAGATTACAATTCAGGACAAAATCCAAACAATTACAAAGTAACTTTTCAAATCTCTTTTATTCTTCTCTTTCAAGTAAATTATGAGGATGACTCATTCAGAAACTCAACTAATAGTCTCAACAAACAATTTCATGATCTACTAGATATACTAATTAAGCATGGAATTAAGCAAGAGAAAGATTCAAAGAAATTGCCACATTTCTTCTCTTCCACTCAACTACAATGTCACAATTATGACGATTTAAAATATACAAGGCCTTGGTCTCGCCTCTATTTATATATATTTCCTGTGCGAAAAGCAAAATAACTTGATACTTATAGGACTTCAAAGGGAGCCAAAAGTCTACTGTAGAGAACTTCCATCTAGTTTTCAAGCTCTAATTTGGTAGAATCTTCTACATAGAAAATTGGAAGTTGCACTGCCTTGGTTTTGATGCTATAAAAGCAAGATAAAGAGTTTCTAGTTTGAGTACAATTCAAGAAGTTATTATATGATGAAAGCATATGCTATTGCACTCATAGTTTGTGGCTCTGTAGCAGCTCTAGTTTTGATTTTGTGTTGTCTTTGCTATGGTAGGCGAAAGAAAAAGAGCCAACCTGAACCTGTGACTCGGAATACGACTGGTTTTGCTCCCCCTCCTCCGCCTGTAAAAGCCAACCTCGATGTCGAAAAGGGTGAAATTACGCCCAAGAACACAGCAATTACAAAAGATGGTGGAATGGTTATTTTAGGAGCTACTGCTGCAACTGTGTCCACGGCTGCTGTTATAACTAGTGCTTACAGTGGTGGTGGTGGTGGTGGTGGAGGGACGAGTTATTGGGGTGGAAGTGGCGGCTGTGGCGACGGAGGTGGTGGCTGCGGCGGTGGATGTGGGGGTGGTGGAGGATGTGGCGGCTGTGGAGATTAAAAAGAATTAAACCACCTTCTTTGTCTGTCTTCTACTGTGGCTATTTTTTTATGTATACGTTGGATATATGTTAAAATAATTCTATGTACCATGAGATTGGAAATATTGGATCTAAATAAACAACCATGATTTCTATAAAATATACTGTATGTATTTGAGTAAGATCGTGACAATGCTGATCACTTACAGGAAATCAATCTCAGCTCAAGAAAGATGAGTAATTTGGCACCATAACAGAACAACCATGAAACTAGCAGTAATAGCATTTTGTCCAGTTGATTAATGAAGCATAATACAAATTGTAATTTTCGTTTGTAAACATTACAAAAGTGTCTTCCAATAGAGCTTCAGATGACTCTACCTCAGATTTTCTAACCCCTATAACATCAGCAAACTTAAGTAAATTAAAAGGAGAAAAAGAATAAAAGGTGGCTACGCAATCCAAATGAAAGAAATAAGCCTATAACATGTCCCCAGTTGGAAGGGGCAGACCGACAGAGAGCTGAAAACTATAGAAGATTTCCTTCTGGAACACAAATGCAATTGGCAGACTCTGAATCACATTGATCACTGGAAAACAATGTTCCCCGGAAACCTGCAGGTGTAGATTTGGGATCAACGGAATGAGAGAGGGAGCTCCTCGTGCAACTTTCTCAGTCGGATTTCTTTAACCTAGTAGAGTTTCAATTGTGAAGTTTCTCCTCACCCTCTTTATGGGCTGGGAACTAGACGAGCGGTCAGGTACATGGTGGAGTTAACCACTTCAAAAGCCAAAACTTTCTTTCTTGCTGAGCACTTGTTTACTCATTTAGAGACTTGTGAAATGCAACCTGCATAGCAAGTATGAATTATTAGTTTTCATTCATGCACCACATTAATAGGAGTCGCTCCTATTAGAGTACAACTATATCACTACTATCAATATGTGCAATATGAAGAAGCAACAAAAATTCACTTTGAAATGGTAAGTATTGTCAATTAACATACAGAAGTAGATGTTTTCAGCAGCTCCCTCACAGCCATAGTTGCATAGCAAGAAGCTGGTAGTGTAAAGCTCAGCTTGAGAGCCATCTGGCTCTCTTGAGCATTACCACCACTCTGAGATTCCTCTGATTGCATCGTTTCACTGTTAATCTTTTCCTCACGACTTTTTCCTAGAAGCATGTCACCACCTTCAGATATTGAAGATGTACCATAGTCAGCAGCAAGTTCCTCGCTTCCATTGGTTGACTTCTCCTCTCTGACCTTGCTTTTCTTTACTGACTTGGCAATGGCATCAAAATCTGTCTGTGCTAGAGGTATAGTTCCATCAGTGTAACTATGCAATTCCCTACAAAACAATAAATGACTTCAAAATAGACGAAAATGGAAACTTGTCCAATACAACAATAAGCTACAAGCTCACATCGATGGTTTGCGCATCAAGGGCGAGAATCAGAATTCTAGAAAATATATCCAAATTACATTTTTTTAATCATGAATTCACAATTACATCTCTGACACAGCAGTTTACTGAGATTTCAATTCATATTAAAATCTGAAGTGCATTCATTATGATAATAGTAACAAAAGTACTAATAATGTTGAAGTGCTTTCATATTGATGATTATAATGAATAAATATAGTTAATAACAATAAGGGTAGTTGGCAAAATTATTATTATTATATTATCTTGTGGTGGAAAACCCAAGGTTCCCAAGGATCCAAACAAACCCTAACACAGCAAATCGCACAAGATATGTTTCAAGCCCTTGGGCTGCTGAACAGGATTCAAGCAAACCCGGGAGAGATGGAACAACGTGACAACAGAGTAAACTGAAACTAGCTATGTGCAACCATGTCTGACCTACCATTCAAAATCCTTCGGCTTTTGAAACACACGTCTGTAAGCTCCGGTCATATTAGTTATGGAGAATTCCCTGTAACAGAGAGGACCAGACACAAAAGAAGTAGTCATAAGGGAGGGTTTAAGTTCAATAAATGACATTAGATCATCTATAGCAACAATTATAGAGACCATAGAGTAGAGAAATAATTCTTTTATCTTCCATAACTTCAGACTTCAGTCTATTCTAGGGTTGATGCTAATGAAAGCATAAAGCAACGCTTTTTTCCACACATGATCTCCTTTTTACAATTTACTTCTTTTCCTTTTGTGCAAGAAATCTATTATGCTAAAGAAACATACAGCAGAGAGAAGCAAATCAGATGGTATCATGGCCGTAGACATGATTTCTGTGAGGTCTTTTGAGAGAGAACTTTATAGATGGCACTTTACCTCAACAGCACATTTAACAGATTTAGGTAAATTCTTACCTGCATCTTGATCAATGGGCAGTTTAGCGCACAGTCTAATGCTCTAAAAAAGAGGTATTCCAATCATTAATTTAGTTGGTTCCTATATTCATCTATGGAACATGAACCATTTCTGGTACATTAGAGAAGGCCACACAGGATAATATAAAAGCTGATTTGTTGATGACGGACGTCAAGGGTCAAATTATAGTTACAGATTCAGGGAAACACCCAGCTTGGTGGTTATTGAAGATGGTAATATTCGTTAGAGTCTGAACTTCCCAGGGAAAGGAACTAAGATGATGCTAATCATCGAATAATTTATGCCAAAAAAGAACGGATTTAAAATTGAGGAAGGCCGGAAAGCAACCTTCGATGAGTAGAGTAGCCCAAAACCACAACAGAGTGGATCATTATTCAAATTTAACGAAACATGTTTAACTCACTTGATCTTATGCGCAGTCTCTGTCAAGCTGATACCATCCTGACCAGTAATGATTGCAAGTTAGAAGGGAACAAAATAAAAGAGAGTAGATATGCGTCAGTCATCACAAATGGACTGGACGAAGGTATTGATAACTTCACAGGCAAATCTCTTTAAATTATTCTACTTCTCCATGTACTTCAAAATCAAAATCAGAAGCTAAATACACTTCTTGAATTGCAAAACATTGTTATATGAACTAGATTATGGTTAGTTGGTCATCATTGTAGCAGAATGTTAATAATCCTAATATGAACCAAGATATGATTGTCATATAGATATACGGAAAATCATGAGACAGCTGAATTTTGTTCGGCTTTGCACGCTTTTTTTGTTAGAGCACTTAGACACTGTATAGAAACTATAAATAAAGTGTTGCAGATAATTTATATCACTCAGGAAAAAGCTTGAGAGGAACACAGCGTGCAGCTTGGTTGCATTTTCACAGACAAATCGAACAGGCAGATTGATGCCCAGCCAGAGGAACAATCCAGAGAAAAGGAAAAAGAGTGTTCAAAGAAACAAGAGCCTGTTAAATAGGAGTCAAGTCCTTGTTCATAGCTACAGGTCTATCCCCCTCAGCAATAGAATGCCATGGTACTGTCAAACACAGCTACTGTCAAGTACCATGTAGCTTCTTTCTTTAGAAAGGAACACCTCGCATCCCTCACTGCATCTTTCTTTTAACAATGTCACACCAGGACAAATAAGGGGAAAAAAGGTAATAATTGGCAAAGTATAATTGAGCACATGCATCTACGAGCTCAGCAATCTGGATGAAAAGAAATTACCTTCTGTGCTAAGTCACAGTAAACTTCCCCAATGTCATTTGATGGATAAATAACTCTAGACCTGCCATTATAATATGTCTCACAAACAAAAGCAAACAATAACTCAAAGAATATTATAAACTTTCTATTATCTTATCTTACCCGGGCAAAGGTAGAAGTACATCTTCGATGGTATATGTACCGGATATAAGGTCTTCTTCATTTATAGCCTGCCAAAAAGCAATTATCACTTGACTTATATTAGACAGATGAGTACTGCTCAGAAAAAAAGAAAAGAAAAAGGTACCAAACAATACCAGCAACAAGTACGCCTCAATACCAAGCAATGCGAGGAAATTCAATACAGAAGAGGTACCAGAACAGAACCATTTAATCAATTTAACTTCTCCCTTACCTCTCAGCAACCTCAGTAGGCATGAGTTTGCAAACACGTGAACTTTTTTAATATTAAAATTAAAATGGATGCAGTGTTAAACATCAGAAAAGAAGCTATTCAAATATTCCACCCATATCATAGCTATAACTGACAATCCTGCAGAATATATAGCAAACTAACAACATTTGTTTCACTGTACAGCTGGGTAAATGGTGATCATCCAGGTTACTAAGTTGCATTTGGCATCCTCCTTTTTTTCAGCGCAAAGGATTTAGCAAGCATCATGCCAATAGAAAACATAGAGAACTTCTAGTACTTATTTTTATTTTATTTGTATAACATGGCCTGAGATGAAGTGGCAAAACATGGTCAGTAAGGATTCATATAGCCCTACATGTTGGAACTGAGGCATAGTTGTTGTTGCATAGGGATTCAGTAGCAGTCTCTTAAAGAAAAGTGGTAGCAAGCCACAAACCATCCATGCAAGCAAGTTCATGTCTATGATATACCACCTGCTTAGAGCCCCCCGTTAGTCTTAACCCTAATGATAACTTCACCATTAAATGCAAAATCATAGTGATATAGGCTTATAATTATATGTGTATCCCCCCTTTGGTAATTTCATTGAGACATACTCTATACAATACTGTCAGGGAGGAACTTCCGTACAAAATGCGGGCTTGTTTTGAGTTCTATCAAGCTGGAAACCTGGAGAGTGAGCTAGGGAGTTAAAAGGCCCTTTGTTTAATCTTACTAGGGGTTCTTATACTCTGTCCTCTAGATATGAAATGAGAGCTACGAAAACCGACAATACTGTCAGGGAGGAACTTCCGTACAAAATGCGGGCTTGTTTTGAGTTTTATATCAAGCTGGAGATCTGGAGAGTGAGCTAGGGAGTTAAAAGGCCCTTTGTTTAATCTTACTAGGGGTTATTATACTCTGTCCTCTGGATATGAAATGAGAGCTACACAAACCGATGGAGGGAATACATAAGAACCAAGATGTCATGCATGCTTTCATAGAAGCTCTTCGCTTAGAAATTTAAGGAACATCTCTTGTGCTCGGATAACCTAGATACCAACCTTGACTGATATATTTTTTTCTTCAGGAAGATCAGTCTCTGAGGTCTCATCCAGATTACTATAAGCATCCATGTCGTTGCCATTCACGTCTTCACATTCAGCAACAAAAGTTTCTTTCTCTTTAGGTTGTTCCTTTGAATAAACCAGATCTCCCAACACAACTTGGTCAAACCCTATGATATGGGGCAATGAGAACAGAAGAGAATCAGTGGTACAGTCAAGTAAACATAAGTACATTCCGATAAATATATATACATACGTAAGAAAAATAGTTAATAGAAGTTGAAAATGCAAACCATGCTTTTGCACTCTCATGCTTGCTGCATGGTTCCAAAGATAACTTTGATAGCTATGTACATACCTAAAAAGGAGAAGATATGTATCATATAAAAGCTCAAACTTGAAAAGTTATGCATGACCCTTTTCTGTACCCTCAGCCCCTTTAAGCTCATTAAATCTCATGATCAACTGATATTTACGGCTTTACACTCTTGGAAGAAGCAAGAAGCTGTAGAGCTCTATGAAACTGGATAGCTTTCAATGACTAGAATGCTTCATCGCCTTCTTTAACTCCGCAACTCTTGTATCGAATCAGGCCAATGGTTGCACGGTGTTTACCTTATGGCCCAAACGAGTTATTCTTTGAACCGTACAGTCGGAGGTTTGATAAAATACCAAAAATGGTGTAAAGGACTTTTAGATCTTATAGTAGTAGAAAAGTCAGGTACTAAGAAGAACTTTTCAAAAATTTAAATACAAGTAACTAAGGACTGTGGAAAAGCTTAGGGAGGGGAGATGTTTTCTCGATGAAGCGATGGTGACATCCAAGTAGTAAGCTGCTACCAAATACGGACAAATTCAAGAAACAATAACAGCTTTAGCAGTATTGACTTGACACTAACAGTAGTTCAACAAAACTAACGAGCAGGCATTGGCTCTACTATTGCCAGAAGGCCCAGAACTGATAACTTAGCGTGCTATGAAGACACCTTTTTCAGAGAGCTTTGAAAAGGAATTATTTAAATGCAAATCTCAGATAGATAAAATGTGTTCATAAACGCAAACACTCAATTCAAGGGAAGTGACTAGGACGAATGAATTGCATGTATTTGAGCTTTCTTGGTTCACCATTCGATCACTAAATTTCAGATAAATATGTCAAGTACAAGAAGAAGAATGAATCCTGCTATGAATGTCACTTACATCATTCGGAGAGTCCTGGGTATCCCCTTCAGAGCTTGTAGACAGTTTCCAGGAGATTTTTTCAGGCACTGCAACTTTATAATGTTGACAGGAAATGTCAATTGTAAGACATAATAACACAATCTCGTATCACATATATTGCTTAATTATAAACATTAGAACAAAAATATAAACTTCTGCTCTCTCTAAGAGAAACTCAATTACTTTGAAAAGTCAAGTACAGCACAAATAATGCAATGCAGAATGTCAAAAAAAGCAAAATACAAATTTTGTAAATTAAAAAAGGTAACACAAACTTAGATTATTGCAAGTCATTAAATGGCGACACTTATCATGAGCAACAACATTCACTTACTTTTGGGAAGTCGGACTTCTAGGTATAATAATAGAGGCTGACTTCAGCTTTATGAAAGTTATAAATAATAACTAAAGGACTCAAGTGAGAGATAAACTCAGTGTTGTTGACTGGAACTTACAATCGCCCTTTCAGCAACCAGATGTCGAGGTAACTGCCTTAGAGTCCCATCAATGTCACCACTTTCCTTGTAATACTCCCTTACTGTACTGATGGCATTCTTCTGTATTCAAGGTTAAAGCTGAGGAGAACAATTTTTTTCCTACAGACGCACATAATACTGCATACTTTTGTAATACAAAATTGTTGGGGAAGAGAACTTTCATGTTTTGAAAGAAGATGAAAATAAGAAGCAAAATTATGGATAAAGTGAAATAGCAAAGGATATCCCCTTCTCTTGGATCAAGAATCAAGCTGACTGCAGCTTTCCACTCTCCACGCAATAATGCAGCTCCAATTAGATGGGTTGGCACAGAACTGCTGCCAAACCGCTACACCATTTGCATAGACAACAACAGAATGGTAACCATCAAAATCTCGGCATATTGGTGACTTTTCACAGTTCACTTGCCAGTCAAAAGTCAAACTCAGGCTTAGCATATGAGGGAGGAGTTTCATGTTTTATTTTCAAAATTAAGAACTTCATTAAAACTCTCCAAAATCCAAATAGAAAAATGAAAAGCCAAGAAAAAAATTGAAAGAATATCAAGGAGTCAACCAACATTAACCAAAAATGTCATTAAACACGAATACTAATATGCCTTGATCATGTCGAGTTCGGGCTTTTTGTTGGTCACTAAAATGCCATGAAGTGCACGACTAAGATAAGCCCCAAGCATAACAGTAATTTCAAAGTTGTAGCTCATATTTATCCCACATGCTGACATACTTAAGAATTAACTGTACTGCCAGGGAACCATATGCATGTATGACTGAGACATTGGAAGATGAAAAAAGGAACATGCATTAGTGAGTTTCTGTGAAGCAAAATAAGGTTGGAGGGATTCCAAGAGTTTCTTTTAAAGCTCTTCTGAAAGAGATCCTTTTGAAGAACAAGAATTGAAAGGCCTAGACAGAATTTCAAGAAGAGCTAACTTATCCACCAAACCAAGATAAAAAGATCTGCATATTACAAAGTACCTGTAAACCAAAATAGTTTATAAATCCATGCTCTCCTAGGGCAACTGCTGATGCTTTAATTATATCCTCAGAATCTGCTGACACTCCCCTGAAAAGATTTCAGTTTCAGCCCATCACATAACATGTCATAAAATCAGCAAGTTTTACGATCATACTTCAAAGAATAAGGAACAAGAGCAAAGAAAGGAAAATGGTATTCATGTATTGTCTGGAGCCCCACAAGAAATGGACAAATGAAATATTGAAGCATAACTATACCGAAGTGTTATAGTAAATCGGTTCCCATAAAGCTGCCCAAGCAGAAGCCCTTCTTTAACATGGCTGTAACATAAATGGAAGTAATATTTTACATGAGAGAGAGAGAGAGAGAGAGAGAGAGAGAGAGATTGTCATAAGACCATAGACACCAAGGCATTGATCTCACCAAAAGTCACCAACTTTGATTCCAATCAATCTTTCGTTGAGAGCTGCTACTCTACTTGCTCGTTGCTTGAAAACAGTAACCTATATAGTGAAAATTGTGAGAGCTTAGTGACAGAAAAAGATAACATTAAATATGTATCCCCACATAGAAAAAGAAAAAAGTTGCCGTCGTGTGAAATACAAAGAATGGGGGAATGAGGAGGTGAATATAGATATTACTTGTCCAAGCACCACCAAGTTTTAAATCAAACTACACCAACAATATCTAATTAAAATGAATTATTTGTGACAGAAAAGTATTAAGTAGATATTCTAGATAAAAGATTTTGCTTTCTGGTGAAAAGAGACCTCCCAATTTTCAGAAATTCATACTAAACAACAATAACTTTTGAACTGTGTGACTATCTTATCATTGAAAAGCTCAAATTGTTCAAGAAACAAAATTTATTTAATTTTTACATGTGGGCCTAATATTTTTCATGAGCCAAGCACACAAAAATACTTTTGATTACAGTTGGACTTGAACCCAAGTCATGAGGATCATGAGGTAAGGATCACCCACCATATAAGGAGACAAACCACCCATCCCCAACTAATGTGGGACACTTAACATGGGGCCAAACATTGTATAAACCAATAATAGTGATGGGCATGGCTCTAATATTATGTTGAATTATGTAACCAAATCGTCTAAAAGCTTAAATTGTTGGAAAGCGCATTTTTATCTACTTAATTATGCCTTCGCCATGCCCCATCAAGTGCTGGACTAATACGTTTTCATGGACCAAGGACATGAATTTTTTTTGTATAATAGGTGGCAGTATGACTTGAATCCAGGACCTTTGCCCACTATTGAACCATGTTTATGTGTGTGAGTATCATCTCATCTAAAAGCTTAAACTGTTAGAGCAAGTAAACCTTTTATTTAATTAATTATGGCTCAACACATCTCATGTTCGGGTTTGATTCTTTGTCATAGGCCATAAAAGCATGATACATACTTAAAATTGACAAGCATCTTCAGGCATAACCCAAACCAACATGCTCAAACATGACCTATACCTAAAGGAAAGATTTCCTTCAATTTTGCAATTGCGATCCCCATCATTCCCCTTTCTCCAACAAGAAAAAGGCCATATCCTCTCAACTTTGCATTGGGTTACCATTGTTGCAAATAATTATGTTCACTAAAGGGAAACATATGACGTAAAATTGTTGACCATTATGACAATGTTTTTAGTTTTTACTCCAAAAAATGATGATCCAAAGTAAATGGCGAAGAAAGAAAATGATGACAAGAAAACATACCCTCTGGGTTGTTACAGCACGCTTGTCTTTAGTACCAGCAAATCCAAAGGACCTAGGCTGCCAGATCAGCCATAAAAACAATCATATTCCTGTAGCCTTACAGCTTTTCTATATCAAGCTGTCAATAACACAGAACTGCGTGTATGTTGCAACACACATCTGACAGCAATACAAACACCGGACGAATTTTTTTTAAATATTTCTTGTTTAAACCCACGTCTCCGTTTGAAAAGCTAGAAACATGTGCCAAAGAATTTTGTTTTTTCAACTGAAAGTAGTTCTTTCTAGGAAATTGCATGTCACCAAACCTGAACGCCGAGCATCTTTGCTATAACGTTTAAAGCTTCCTGTGTATCCTTGTTCTCCTTGAAAAGATGAAACCTGAAATTTAGATTTTGCAACAACACTCTTTCAAATACTCTTCAAGAGCAATGTGATGTTAAAACAGCACAATGCTTTCTAAAACTATGAAGGTTAGAGAATAAATAAATAAATATCAAGAGAGAACAATAAAATTTAATGTGTAAGATAAAGAGAATTTTTGTTTAAAGATATTAAAGATCTCGTAACGGTATGAGTCGAAGTAACGAAATCAGAACTTAATATATACTACATTACATACCAGCAAGAGTAAGGAATATTCTATGAATAATTGGAGTTCGCTTGAGAATCCCTTTTATAAAGCTAACTGGCTAGCTGGAAAGATGATTTTGGTTGAGCTTGATATCACTTTGTACATACTGTTTGATACCATCTTGGAGAATTATTTCAATTATCACCCAAAAAGACAGTAGTTTGACTACTCCTAAAATGTATCACTGAACAAGTCTTCTTTTCCAGATTGTTCGATTTTTCTAGGTAGTCCCATTTATTAGACTACAATTTCTAGAATGAAGACAATAGAGATCATATTTTCTCTCACTTCATCAAAAAAAAAAAATTCTCTTTGATAAATAGAAACCTATCTTTGTATGTAATGCAAAAATCTACACAGAACAACAAGCAAAAGATACGTAGTGTTGTAGATCTGTATGAAAATCTCAAAAAGAAGATCTGTATGATAAAGTAGAGACAAATACAACTACAGAGTTTACCTAAGGAACTTGCCAAGATGTTCTGGCCAACTGTCTGAACCTCTACTGTCATAAGGTTTATCATTTCGGTCTTTCCTTTTCCTAGAGAATCTACCCCTTCCATTATTCCCTCCCTTATTCAATCTCACACGAACACACTTTGATGAGTCCTCTGGTCCATCAACAACATCTGTTACAAGGAATTTTAACCTTTCCTTGAAAAAATTATGAATTGCCTGAAATGTATTAACGTATCAGATATAGATACTTCCAAAAGGAACCATATGACGCCAAAAGAAACAGAGAATGAGTATGTGATAAGGACTAACAGTACGATGCAATTTATCTGAACTTGGTGAAAGGACGACGGATTCATCACTGACATCGACTCCAGAATTAAGCTTATCGATAAGACCCTTAAGCTTGTCAGCATCAGAATTGCCAACGAGAGATCTGAAAGATTCTATCTCAGTCGCATAACTTTTGTTCAGTTGATCAGATATATTTATGTCCTTGTCCTCTAAACACTGGAGGGAAAATCAGCTCATATCATAAGCCAGTTTTAAAATGAGTATAAAGGTCACTGAGAAGAAATTAAAGTCAACTTACCACCTCCGCTGGAGCCTCCAATGAAGTCAAATGAACAACATTTCCATCTAAGTCCACTTCATTTACAATGAAATCGGAGTACCTAGAGATAAAACAAAACAACCATAACGATTAACCCAACATTTCTATCTAAGTCCACTTCATTTACAATGAAATCGGAGTACCTAGAGATAAAACAAAACAACCATAACGATTAACCCACTTTCTCGAGATAAGCAAGAAAATCTCCCAAAACTCACCTTCAAAAATGACAAAACAATGTAAAACAGAACTGTCCGTATCTTTAATTACAGCACATTTATGGTTCAAATATAAGAAATTAAAAAAATTGCAAAGCAAAAGCTGCCTGAAATATCAAGAATTTGCATATAGAGTTCATAATTGAAGATACCCTAAGATTTTGACTTCCTAAGAGTTTGCTTTAGATGGTATTTTGTCTTTGTTATGCACCAATTACTCTCTTTGACAGGACAAAACAACAGTGGAACATATGCATTTCCTTCAATAATATAGTAAATATTCAAGATTTTGAACTTAAGTTAACCCAAAAGGTGAAATTTTAGGTCTATTCATTATCTACGCATTCTCAGATGAATATAAAGTAACTCCAAACAATTTTCCAACCTTTAATTCAAATTTCAAACATCAAAAAAATTAAAAAAATACAACAACGCAGCGAAATCCCACAAATGGGTCTGGGGAGGTTAGTGTATACGTGCACAACCCTACTCCAGAGGAGTAGAGATGTGAGGAGTAGAGATGTCTGGAATAGGGAGCTCGTTTCAGATAGACTCTCGGCATAAGAAGATAAATTTAAAAAATAATAAAAGGAAAAAAGAACACATTTTTGTCATCAAGAATTGGAATGAAATAGCTTATATAAATCAGAATGAAGAATCCCAGCTTATCTTCACTCTCCAAAGCATTTTCACTACATCCCAACACTCTTTACCAATTCCAAGAATTGGAATGAAATAGCTTATATAAATCAGAATGAAGAATCCCAGCTTATCTTCACTCTCCAAAGCATTTTCACTACATCCCAACACTCTTTACCAATTCCAACTAATGTTATACCCCCACCCCATATGGAAGTACACATGCAAATGCAGATACATAATTAAAGAACCAAATAGCTTCAAAAAAGAAAGAAAAAAAAGACCTTTGTTTGAGTATGCCACGAAAGCCAGGGAGCTTGGAAATGTAGCAGGAGATGCCCACATCGGATTCATCCATTGTTTTCATCATGGTAACAGGCAAAAGACTCTGATCAAAAAAGCTGTTGTAAGGTTTTAGAATTTTAGGGTGACCAAGAACTTGTTGCAGGGTTTTTGTTAGTAGCTGCTGATGACTCCGGAGTTCGGAACAAAGGGCTTTTAGCATTAGTCGAACGGTACAGACCTAGGTGGAGACCAAAGTCAAATGTGAGTAATTAAGAGTAAGTAGCATGTTTGGCCAAAAATGGTAAAAATAGCACCTCTAGTTAATATTTGGACTTATAATTCAAAAATAGCTATCATTTACCAATTCAATAAAAAATAATCATTATTTAGAGACCGATCCAGCATAATATAATGGGGTTCAATGCACATATATATGAACTTCGAGCATATTATGCTAGAACTCTAACACAAGGAAAGTTCCGCCATAATATTATACTAGATTCAAGCACTTGTGTATGAACTTCCAGCATATTATATTGGACCGGTATATTTTGTTGAAACTTCAGTATATTATGCTGGAGTTTTAGTGTACTTATGCTGGAACACCATCATATTATACTAGAGTTCTAACATATTTATCCTGTAATTCCAGTATAATATGCTGGAGTTCAAGTATATTTATGATGGAACTCCAGCATTATATATTAGCATATTTTTTGGGTTTGAATAGTATTTTCGCTCAAATTTATCTTTACATGAAAAGTGGCTAAACTTCGATTACTTTTGAACTGGCTATTTTGAATGGCCACTTTAAATCTGGCTAATTTTGAATCTCCGGTATATTATGCTGGAAATATCTGTGTGTTGGAGTTCTAGCATATTATGCTAGAAGTTCATATACACGTGCACCGAACTCCAGTATATTATGCTGGACCGGTCCCTGTTGCAGCAAAATAGTGGCTATTTTTATTGACTTGGTAAACGCTAGCTATTTTTGAATGACCAGTCCGAAAACTAGCTAGATCATGCTATTTAGGTTATTTTGATAACACTTTGTTTGCACCATTGTTACCTATCATTTTATAATATATCGTATTATTGTATTGTATTGTATTGTATTATTTTAAGACACTATATTATATTGTATTGTACCATTTTAAGGATACAATATTTGGATAGATTAAATAATATTTTTTGCTAATTGGTTTTACCGTATTGTATTGTACTGTAACTAATAAGTTTAATAAATACCCTCAATTATTTTAAATATTAAAAAATAGTTCCTAGATTAAATAATAATCGCTAAAAATAGCTAACTAATGTGACACGGCCCAGATTTTCTACCCTCGAGAGTCGTGATGGAGCCTACTAGTGAAAGTTAGGCAAGCCAATCGTTTGAACTATTTATCTTTTTCCCATTTTTAATCCTTTAACAACTATGAACCAACATTATATAAACAGCAAAATTTAAACAAGCAGAAGAACAAAATAAAAGTATTTAAATATTTTCAATACAATTTCTTTAACAAAGACTACCCAAAATTGGTGTCACAATTTCATAGACGATTAAGGAATACTACAAATAAAGGGTCCGAAAATAAGTACAATATTGTCTCAAAAATACATAAATGAAACAGGATGAAAGGATAGAAGAAGACGCCAAGGCCTGCGGACGCTGCAAGACTACCTCGGATCTCTGAATGGACTGAAGGCAGCAACCCCGAAGATAAGCTGCGAAAGTTGTTGCTCCGAGATTTGCACACAGCGTAGAGTGTAGTATCAGCACATATGTTGGTAAGTGCCTAGTCTAACCTCGGTAAAATAGTGACGAGGCTAGGACCAGACTACCAAATAAACTTGTGCAGTTAAATCATATAAAGCAACAAATAAAAGCATGAATGTACAATTAAGGAGGGATGAGAAACATGCTACGGAGAAACATCAAATAATAACAAAAGAACTGCAGGTAAACATAAGAAACACCATAATTCAATTATCAACAAAAATCAGAAATCAAGCAAGTGCGCGGCAACACCCTTCGTGATTTTACTCTCGTCCTCACCATAAGAATCAACATAACTACACGGCATCATCTTTCGTGCTTTTACTCTCGCCCTCACCATAAAAATCAATAAAATCGGCACGTAATTGTACATTATGCGACACGGCATTACCCTTCATGCTTTAACACTCTCTTACAAATATCATACACGACATCACCCCTCGTGCTTTACACTCTTCCTCACAAAAATTATACACGGCATCACCCTTCGTGCTTTAACGCTCTTCCTCACCCAAAGAGCAGTCAAAAAATAATAAGGGCAAGTAAATCAACAAATTTACAGTAATATCCCGGCAAGGGAGTAATAGTACAATAATCATATCCCAGCAAGGAAATAATATTATAACAATAGCATCCCGACAATGGAGATAACTTTAACACAAAAACATCCGGCAAGGGAGACAATATCATAATCCTCTTTTCTTTTCACATTTACTTCACAATTCAATTCACAATTTGAGCAAACGCTCAATAAGGTTCAATTGCCAATTATACTTCTACAAATTATTCTACAACTTAAGCCAACGCTCTTCAATATTCAAGTACCAATATTACTCCCACAAGCCTTGATCAACAATAGAAATCATCACTAAGTCATAACAGCACAAGCAGAGTCACACTAATCATAATATAAGACTCACGCGCATGCTTGACACCAACATATAAATATTGTCATCATGCTTATACGTCGTACTCAACAACTAGCACATAGCAAATAGGACACAACTCATAATCCCTCAAGTTAAGGTTAGACCAAACACTTACCTTGATGTCACGAACACAATTCAAGCCTCAACTATCGCTTTACCTATTGATTACACCACCAATTTACTTGTATCTAGCCACAAGTTACTTAACTATATCAATATATGCTAAATGAATCAATTCTAATGCATAAAAATAAGTTGTCTAAAGTTTTTTCAAAAAGTCAAAATTCGACCTCGGGCCCACAAGGTGAAAACCCGAGGTTCGAACCAAAACCCGATTACCCATTCACCCACGAACCAAAATATATAATTTGTTTTGAAATCGGACCTCAAATCGAGGTCCAAGTCCTCAAAATTTGAAAAAAACTAGGTTCTACCCAAAACACCCAATTTCCCTCATGAAAACCCTTGATTTTGAGTTGAAATCATGTGAAAAGATGTTAAATATTGAGGAAACAAGTTAGAAATGACTTACAATCGATTCGGAGAAGAATTTTTCTTTAGAAAAAAGCCCAAGAGAGTTTATGTTTTGAAAGAATTTGAAAAATGAAAGATTTCCAGCTAAGTCATGAAATTGCAGGTCACAAATGTCGCAATTACGACTGGGTTCGCAATTGCGAACCCTTCAGAACCTGCTAACTTCACAAATTTGATGACTTCATCGCATTTGCGACCTGGTGAAATTCCGATCCTTTTGCATCTGCGAGGGACCCTTCGCATTTGCGACCCAAGGCAACCCAGGTCATCTTCACATTTGCGATAAAGCTTCGCATTTGCGGGCTCGCATTTGCAAAGCCTGCAAACCTGCAACATACCAGCAATTTCTAAGTCCAAATTTTACTCTATGGCCTATCCAAAACTTACCCGAGCCCTCGAGGCTCCAAACTAAACATGCACACTAACCTAAAAATATTATACAGACTTGCTCGTGCAATCAAATTATCAAAACAACATCAACAACTATGAATTTAGCATCACAATTAAAAAAATCTCAAGAACTTTCAAAGTTTCAAGTTTTACAACTAAGGTTCCGAATCACATCATATGACATCCGTTTCTTACTATACTTTACACACTTAACTTAAATCATATATAATACATGTACAGGACACCAGAACCAAAATACGGGCCTGATACCATCAATTTAAAAAACATTTCATTTCTAAAAACTCATATATATTCTAGAAAACAATTTTCTTTAAAAATTTATTCTCGAGCTTGGGACCTCGAAATTCGATTCCGGCATACGCCCAAGTCCCATATTTTCTTACGGACCCTTCAGAATTGTCAAATCACGGATTCAGGACCGTTTATTGGCCGAAGTCAACTTAAATTCATTTTAAAACAAAAATTTATCATTTTTCACATAATGGCTTTCCGAATACACGCCTGAACTGCACACGCAAGTCGAGGTAAGGTAAAAAAGGCTTTTAAGGCCTCGAACACAGAATTTATTTCTAAAACAAATGATGACCTTTTGGGTCATCTCATCATCCACCTCTAAAATAACAGTTCGTTCTCGAACAGACATAAGAAGGAAGTACATGAGTCGGAGAAAATATGGGGATAACGGCTCCACATATCATACTCGGACTCCCAAGTCGCTGCCTCAACAGGCTGACCTATCTAATGATCACGAATATAAGGGAAACTCTTCAATCTCAATGGACGAACCTGCCGGTCTAGACTAGCTATCGGCTGTTCCTCATAGGACAAGTACTTGTCCAACTGGACAGTGCTGAAATCTGACAGGTTGGATGGATCATTCGTGATACTTCCAAAGCATGGACACATGAAATACTGGATGCACAACTGATAAGCTCGGTGGCAACGCAAGTTTGTGAGCCACATCTCCCACTCGATCAAAAATCTCAAACGGGTCAATGAACCTAGGTCTAAGCTTGTCCCTCTTCCTAAATCTCATCACGTCCTTCACACGCGACACCCAAAGCAACACTTGCTCACTGACCATGAATGTCAATGCACGAACCTTATGGTCGGCATAACTCTTTTGCCTGGACTGAGCTGTACGAAGCCTATCCTGAAAAATCGTGACCTTGTCCAAGGCATCCTATACTAGATCCGTACCCAACTACCGAGCATCTCCCGGCTCAAACCATCCAACCGGAAACCGACACCGCCTACCATACAAAGTTTTATTAGGAGCCATATGGATACTTGAAAGGTAGTTGTTGTTGAAGGCAAATTCTGTTAAATGTAAAAACTGATCTCACAAGCTTCCATAGTGAGTGAAACAAGCCGAAACATTTCCTCCAAAATCTAAATAGTATGCCCGGACTGTCCATCCGTTTGAGGATGAAATGTTGTGCTCAACTCGACTCGTGTGCCCAACTCATGTTGAACTGCTCTCCAGAAATATGAGGTAAATTGCGTACCTCGGTCCGAAATGATAGACACAGACACACAATGAAGACGAACAATCTCCCAGATATTGATCTCAACTAGCCTCTCGAATGAATAGGAGACTGCCATATAAATTAAATGCGTTGACTTGGTCAACCTATCAACAATAACCCACACTGCATCGAACTTCCTCTGAGTCTATGGGAGTCCAACCACGAAGTCCATAGTGATACATTCCCACTTCCACTCATGAATCTCAATCTTCTGGAATATACCACTAGGTCTCTAATGCTCGTACTTAACCTGCTGACAATTCAAACACTGAGACACATATGCAACAATGTCCTTCTTCATCCTTCTCCACCAATAATGCTATCGCAAATCCTAATACATCTTAGCGGTACCCAGATGAATATCGTATCGAGAACTATAGGCCTCCTCTAAAATCAACTCTCGAAATCCATCCACATTAGGCACACAAACTTGACCCTGCAGCCTCAAAACTCCATCATCACCTAATGTAACTTGCTTGGCACATCCGTGTTGCACCGTATCTCTAAGGACACACAAATGAGGGTCATCATACTGCCGATCTCGGATATGCTCCAATAAAGAAGAACGAGTGACTGTTCAAGATAAAAAATGGCTGGGATTAGAAATATACAACCTCACAAACTGATTGGCCAAAGCCTAAACACCCAAAGCAAGCGGTCTCTCACTGACCGGAATATACGCAAGACTGCCCATACTGGCTGACTTCATACTCAAAGCATCGACCACCACATTGGCCTTTCCCAGATGATATAAGATGGAGATATCATAGTATTTCAATAACTCCAACCACCTTATTTATCTCAAATTTAGCTCCTTCTGCTTGAACAAATACTGCAAACTTTTTGATCCGTGAACACCTCACATGACACGCCATATAAAGTATCTTCAGCGCGTGAACAATGGCTGCTAACTCCAAATCATGCACTGGATAGTTCTTCTCATGAATCTTTAACTGATATGAAGCATAAGCAATGACCTTGCTATCCTACATCAACACCGCACCAAGTCCAATATGAGATGCATCACAATAAACAGTATACGGCCCTGAACCTGTGGGCAAAACCAACACCGACGCCGTAGTCAAAGCTGTCTTGAGCTTCTGAAAGCTCACCTCACACTCATCCGACCACTTGAACTGGGTACCCTTTTAGGTCAACCTGGCCATCGGAGCTGCAATAGATGAAAACCCCTCCACAAACATACGGTAATAGCCTGACAAACCCAAGAACTCCAGATCTCTATAGCTGATGTGGATCTAGGCTAGTTCTTGACAATCTCTGTCTTCTTTGGATCCACCTGAATACCCTCTGCAGAAACAACATAACCCAAGAAAGCAACTGAAGTCAACTAGAACTCACACTTCAAAAACTTGGCATACAGCTGACTATCTCTTAGAGTCTGAGGAACCACTCTCAAATGATGTTCATGCTCTTCCCGGCTGCAGGAATAAATCAAAATATCATCAATGAAAATGACCATGAAGGAATCCAAATAAGGTCTGAAACTTGGTACATCAAATCCATGAAAGCTGCTGGGACATTTGTCAATTCGAATGACATCACCAAGAACTCGTAATGCCCGTACCGAGTGCAAAAATCTATCTTAGGGACATCAGATGCCCTAATCTTTAACTGATGGTAGCCATATCTCAAGTCAATCTTAGAAAACACTTGGGCACCTTAAAGCAGGTCGAACAAATGCTCAATCCTCGAAAATGGGTACTTATTCTTGATTGTAACCTTGTTTAACTACCGATAATCTATACACATCCTCATCGATCTGTCCCTCTTCTTGACAGACAACACTGCGCACCCCACGGCGAGACATTAGGCCTAATGAAGCCCTTATCAAGCAAGTCTTGCAACTAATCCTTCAACTCTTTCAACTCAGGCGAGGCCACACGACACGACATGATAGAAATAGGTTGGGTTCCCGAAGCCAAATCAATGCAGAAGTCAATATCCCTATCGGGCGGCATACCTGGTAAGTCTGAAGGAAATACTTCAGGAAATTCGCGAACCACAGGCACAGAGTCAATAGAAGGAATCTCAGCACTAGAATCACGAACATAGGCCAAATAAGCCAAGCATCCCTTTCCAACCATACGCTGAGCTTTAACATAATAAATAACATTACGGCTAGTATGACCTGAGATTCCTTTCCACTCTATACGAGGTAAGCCCGGAAAGGCTAAGGTCACAGTCTTGGCATGACAGACCAAGATGGAACGGTATGGTAATAACTAGCCCATTCCCAATATGACATCAAAATCAACCATGTCTAAAAGTAACAAATCTACTCAAGTCTCAAGACCCCCAATCACAACTGCACAAGAATAATGGATATGATTTACCACAATAGAATCACCCACCAGTGTAGACACATATACAATAGCACTAAAAGAATCACTGGGCATGACCAGATACAGTGCAAAATAAGATTATATAAACCCTGGATCAAATAGAACTGAAGCATCTCTACTACAAACCAGAACAGTACATGTGATAACTACATCGGAAGCCTCAGCCTCAGGCCTGGCTGGAAGAGCATGACATTGGGGCTGGGCTCCACTACTCTAAACTACATCCTTGGGACGGCCTACAGTTGGCTAGCCTCTACCTCTAGCGGCCTGACCTTTACCTCTAATATCTCTACCTCCACTTCCATCACCTCTATCTCCACCTATAGTTGGATAAACGGGTTGTGAAACACTCAGTGTCTGAACCATGGCATGGGAACCCTGATGTTGAGAATCGCTCGATGTTTAAGGGTAAAATCTAGCAATATGCCTCATATCTCCACAAGTATAACAAACCCTCGGCTGCTGAGACTACTGACCCTGACAACCTGAATGACCACCCTAAAAACTCTGGAGCGGTGGTACACTAATAGGAGCTGGTGGTGGACTGTAGGACTACTGGTCAAAATATTGCACATGAGAACCACGGCCACCTGAAGCACCGTGAGAAATCTGAAGTGCTGAATAAAAAGGCCTAGGAGGATAGCCTCTACCATATAAATCCCTTCCTCCAGACGAGGCGCCACTAAATCTTCCTGAACGATGAGGCCTCTTGTCCGACCCCTGACCACCTCCCTACGATAGAACTATCTCAACTCTCCTTGCCACATTGGCTGCCTCCTAAAAAGAAATATCTCTCCCTATATCCTTAGCCATCTAAAGTCAAATAGGCTGAATGAGTCCCTCAATAAACCTCTTCATTCTCTCTCTCTCTCTCTCTCTCTCTCTCTCTCTCTCTCTCTCTCTCTCGCTCGCTCTCTCTCTCGCTCTCTCTCTCTCTCTCTCTCTCTCTCTCTCTCTCTGTGGGAAGTATAAGAAGAGCATGACGGGCTAAATCAATAAACCCGGTCTCGTACTGAGTAACAGTGATAGAACCTTGTTGGAGACGCTCAAACTGCCTCTTATAGATCTCTCTCTGAGTGACAGAAAGAAACTTCTCTAGAAATAGCAGAGAAAATTGATCCCAAGTCAAAGTTGATGACCCAACTAGGCCTTCGTGATAGATGTCAGTGCATAGGTTTCTACCATTGGTTCTGTTCCAGTGTGAAGGGTCTTTTTGGATGTGTTTCTTGTGGCCGGACATGTCATCGAGCGAGGTTATGGATTTTGACATTAATTTGGTGATAAGCACCATATCGTACGAATCCGGCAGGAGTTATAGTAGTGGAAGGAGCAGTGTCAGGCTTTCTTGGTATGGTTTGTTGGTAGGCTGATGTGGATACGTGTTTAGCTTGAGTTGTCTTGGTTGGATTGTATTGTTGAGGTATAGGTTGATTCGATCATTATTGAGCGTGTTAGTGATCTGAGGAGAGTTGTGAGTTGCTTTTCGTCGTTGTGAGACGTTATGATTTGTTGGTTATGGGCATATGTGGTGCGGTTCTATTGGGGATTCATAGTGAAAGTCAAGCGGAAAGAGTAATTGGGTGTTGCTCGGTAAATGGAGTATTGGTTATTACCTATCGGGTTGCGTGGCATATGTAATTTGTTTCATCTTGGGTATAATGAATTGCTTTGGTTCCAGACATCAAATTGTGTGTGGCTATCGATTTTGAGCATAGTGACTTAAGGTGTTTCATGTGTAACAGTGTTTGGATAGGATCGCGCATTGTAGCAAGGCCACGTGGAGATATGACCTTTTGGGGTAGATTCAGGTGTTCTACTTCTATGATGTGAGATAGGGTCTCAACCTTGTGTTGTGATGGTACTGATGAGCTTGAGGTACAGCTCTTTCGTTTGAGTCATTTTTCATGATTTGAGTATGTTCTGACCATTCTTATTGGTGCGTGTATTATTCAAGTTGTGGCTTAGGCATGTATTGAGATGCCATATCATTGTAGTGGTGTGTTGGATTCGAGGTGATCGTTGAGGACACTTATGAATACGAACGGATTTGATTTTAGCTTATTGGAAGGATAATGTCGAGGTTCGGCTCGAAATCTATTATGGTATTAATCAAAAGTGAAGTGGCTTCATGAATGGTTGATCTGAAAAATGGTTACGGTTTATTGCGTGTTTCATTTATCGTTGGTATTATATGAAAGTGTTGGAATAAAACCTTAGTTGATAAGATATTTTCTACCGGTATTCGGGTGTTATGGGAAACTGGTGTGAATAAAAGTTATCATTTTGAGTGTTTGGGTTATGTAGTATATCATATGATTGAAGGTTATTACAGCTGGTTCAGGATTATTCTGAGTATAGATGTGAGGTTCTGATCTTGTGTATGATTTCAGAAAGTGCAATGTGGTTCTATGGTTTATGGACTAGATGTATTGTGAAATTTCAGCTATGTTGTGTTAACGGACCTATGCGAGATAGGGTGACTTGGGATAACACACGGGTATATGCTTGGTAAGGTCATTCAACTATTGGTTGGCTTCTAGGACAACTCTTTGTAAGCTCGAGGACGAGCGTTTGTTTAAGTTGGGGAGGATGTGATGACCCGGACCGTCATCTCATGAGAATCGCTATGTTTCCCCATTACCTGCTTCATTGTGCTTCATTATCAGTGTCTTGTGTGAACAAGTTGATTTGGTTTGATTTTTGGAAGGAAATGAGACACTTAGTCTCTTTAAGGAAGGCTTATTTTGGAAAAGTCAACCGGATGTTGGCCTATGAATTAAAGGGATTGGATGTTGATTTTGATGATTCGGTTAGCTTCGGGGGATAGTTTGTGACTTAGGAGTGTGATCGGAAGTGACTCTGGAGGTCCGATGTAGAATTATGCTTGAATTGGCGAAGTTAGTATTTTGGCGAATTCCGGTTGATATGTGAGATTTTTTATCTGAGGGTCGGAATGGAATTCCGAGAGTTGTTGTAGCTTCATTAGGTGATTTGTTATGTGTGTGCAAATTTCAGGTTATTTGGAGGTGATTTGGTTGGGTTTTTGATGAAATGCATGTTTCAGAAGTTTTAGAAGAATTTAGGCTTGAATCCGATGTAAATTTGGTATTTTGATGTTATTTTTGTTGTTTTAAGAGTGTAACTAAGTTTGAATGATCACATGTGACATGTTAGTATGTTCGTATGCGGTCCTGAGGAGCTCGGGTGTGTTTCGAATAGGTTTGAGTTGTATTGTGCTTGTTTTTCTTATGCTTTGACGTCGTTTTTTCAAGCATAAATGATATCATATTGACCAAATGAGCTCCGATTGCTGTTTTGAAGGAAGCATTAGATCCGTAGCGTAATTACGGACCTGTAGCAAAAACAATCGTCAAATTTGGACATGGTATAAGGATTTTATGGCCATTTTACCAAGGTTGCCCATATTTTCAGGTTAATAACGAAATTACCCCTGACGATGTATTAAAAACATGCACTATTTGCAAATCTTAAAATATACATATCTCCTTCATTATAAGATCAAATTGAGTGATTCAAAAGTCTAAATTCATTAGAATTTCACAATGAATCCATTTGGAGCAGTAAAATGCATGAATAGTATACCAATAATGAGCAGGTCGAGTTTTCTTCCAATTTTTGAACAGGAAGAAGCTTCTGAGGCGATTTTAAGAGAGAAAATCTGTAGGTATCACAGAGGTAAGCGATTTGATTATTAAAACTCATTTATGGGTGATTATAGACCATAATCCCAGCCTTTAATTGATGAAAAATAGTAGAAAAATAGGATTTTGGGGCCTAGGATTATGAGACCTTTAGGGGTCGATTTGAGGGGTTAAACGGACTCCGATTTTGGTGTTCTTTATATGTAAGGAATCGAGTGAAGATGAAGAACAATTTTCTGTAAAAAATTTTGAGTTTCGAGAAGTGGGACCGGGGCTCGAGTTTTATAAATTTCGGGAATATTGATGTTTTTCAATTATTTTCAATTGGGTATTGATCCTACAGCATAATATGATTTATTCGTTGTGGTTTTGGTCAGATTCAATGCGCGAGGAGGTCGATTTGAGAGGTAGGGGCATAGCGAGCTAGGATTTTGGCTGCCTTAAGGTTAGTAATAGATGTAAATGCTGTGTTGAGGGTTTAAAATCCCGAATTTGCACATCATAGTGCTATGTTGAGGTGACTTGCACGCCGATAACGGGCGTGGGGTAGAGCACCATCCGAAATTTGACTTGGTCCGTCCCGCTTAATAAAGCTACTACCTTGATTGAAGCTTAGTTGATATCCTTATAAAAATAAATTAATAGTCATAATTGGTCCTTGTGCCAACTGATTGAATCCTTGAGGGATTGCTCTTACTGGTTTCTTAACATTTTTACATATAATTGAACTCGGTCCTAGTATTTACTATTGTTTTACAAACTCAGTCGCATTAATTGAATTTTGAGACTTTAATGATATTTTCACTGTTGTTTGGGCTGAGCACTATTATTTTATTGATGCCCGAGGGGCTTATGATGTTTCTTGGACTGAGAAGGCTTTCAAGCCTTGAGTGTGATGTGAGGAGGCTTTCATGCCTCAAGTGTGCTATTAGAAGGCTTTTAGGCCTTGAGTGTGATGTGATGAGACTTTTAGGCCTCGAGGGTGATGTGAGGAGGCTTTCAAGCCTTATGTGTGATGTGAGAAGGCTTTCAGGCCTTATGTTGATATAGCGCTTGGGCGTGTAAGGGGCCCCTAGGGCTGCACGCTGCAGCGGGTACTAGAGAGTATCGTACTTTTTTTTGCATTTCTTAATTGATTGTCGTTCATTTACTTATCTATTGCAGCATCATTGTTTTCATTGGTTTATTGAGTTGATATTATCTAGATTGAACTGCTGTAATTATAGCTTACATTGTTCCTATCCAGGGTCTTTTACTCTCAACCCGTATTTATGTTTATTACTCTCTGGGTTGGAAGTACTCATATTACTCCCTGCACCTTGCGTGAAGATCTAGATGCACCCACTGAGGCTGAGTGAGGATTTCTCTGTCGAGCATCATATATGGGAACATCAAGGCAGCTGCATGACGTCCGTTGTCCTAATCTTCCCATCTAACCTATTTGCTTTATTTTCACACTTCTTTAGAGTAATATGTAGTAGGTTGACCCCCGTATATTAGAGGCTCAGACTTGTGACACCGGATTCTTCGGGTTGTGTAGTGGTAGTATATCTACTTGGGTTTTCCGCGTGTTTTAACTATATTTTAGAGTTTTAGTATTATGACTTAGTAATTATTTGTGTTAATTGAATCATGAACTGTAAAAAAGGGTTAAGGTTGTTAAATTGGTCGGGCTTCCCTAGCAGTGTGCTGGGCGCCATCATGGCCGGGGTTGGGGTCGTGACATTAGTTCCACTCAAAAGCCAAACCAACTACCCCGCACTTTAATATTTACAAAGTTCATAAACAATTTAAGTGCTCATGAGAGGTTACAATAGTTCAAATAGATGGTTAATTCAAATAAATGGGTAAATCTTGTAATGTGGTTGCCAAAAAAACAGGATTACAAGCTCAAAAGGGTTACTACGCTACATAACAACTTGGTGGGTAAAATATACATATTTGGATCAACAAAGAAACGTCTATATCACTTCCAACATTGAAAAAAACTACTATTTTGCTTTGCAAACACACAGGGCAAGTTCTAGGCATCAAATGCGATGCAAAGAATATAACAAATCCTTACACAAACATGATACATAACTGACTCAGGATTGGATTCCTAGATACTCTAGCCAAAGCAGTTAAGCAAATTTAAGATCATACAATTTAAGGTACTTATACAAGAATCAAAAGTTGAGCCTAAGCGTCACGAACCAAAGTACTCACTATTCTCAAGGAATAACAAAGTCATGAGATATTGCTTCAATTCAAAACACAAAACAATGGCTCTTACTCCAAAAAAAACTAACTACACCAGTTCAAATAAAAACTTGGAAAAGAACCGCGGCACAAAGAAAAACCAAGGGGGAATTATTACACTACCTAAGCTCATGGGGTACTCAGACTTCTCCCAAGCTTCGTCCTTCTAACGGGTATCTCACACTTTGTTCCAACCATTTAGTTTGTTCTTGCATCCTTCCAATACCTTTTGCTTTTCATGCTCCTATAAAATAAAAAATTGCCACTACAAAATAATACAATTAAAATAAATAAAATATAAAGCTGGGTTGCCTCCCAACAAGCACTTGATTTCACGTCGCGGCACGATGCGAATCACTTTTTGCCTCCACCTCGACATTATTAATTGAATCCCCATTTTGGCATCAAGTTTTCGGCTATGCTCCAAGGGTGGAGGAACAAATCTAATTGGACTAAGCAACCATTGTACTATTGCGCACTTCTTGGCTTTAAGATGATGTATATAGTCCTGTCTTTCTAGCAAGAAAAATTCTAGAATGTTGGCACCTTGTTCCTCATTTCTTCACTTCTCAATCGGATCGGATGACTCTAATTCCATATCGCCATCCAAGAACAATCTATAAAAATATTTGGAGTGAGGACTTATGTGCTCACACGCATGAACTTCAGGACTTTCAGCATCCCCAACATCATTGATACTAGAGTCAACAAAATTTGTATCCTCAATGTCCTTGGTAGACTCTAGACTCACTTCTTGTGACATTCTCAAATTGTAGTTGGCTGGGTTGTTTATGTTCTACTTTAACCTTCGCAATTAACACCACAAATGCATGCTTTTCTTGGCTAGAATCACTAATATTAGCTTGTTGAGCATTAAAAGCTCCAACCACTTGACTTAATTGAGCCTCCAACTTGCGAATAGTTTCCTCTTGCCTTTCTATCTGCAATTGTTTCTTATTATTTTATTTCAAAAGGCACTTTAACATATCCTTGATCTCCTTCAGTTCTGCATCCCCATATTCTTTATTCCTGTTAACTTCACAAGAAAAAAGTAGAACCGTCATAGTAAAGGGTTGAGGGAAGATAAGAAATATAAACACAACCATTAAAGTGACCTTTTTTACCACCACATACATCACACACATTCCACGAAAAAGATCACATACATTCCATGGAAAAGATTACGTTTGTGCACATAACTCACTCTCGCAAATATTTTTGATAATTTTTATACGGGTGGTTTCCTTCGCAATATGTATGAGGATCAATAGTAGAATTATCTACACCTAAATTTTCATAATTCTAAGATGTCATGTTTCTCAAATCAACAGTTATAAAAAATACAAAAAATTAAAACAAAATAAAAGCGCAAACTTGAACCCTAATAATATGTACAGCTACAACTACAATGTTAGTTCCCTAGCAATGGCACCAAAATTTTATCACGCCCAGCTCTAGTCCTAAAAAGGATGAGCGGCCGCTGTAAATATAATCTGGTCTAAAAGTCTGGAGTCGAATCTCATAGAGAACTAAGGCTTAGCTATATCTGTTTAATATCACTAAAAAAATAAGTTTGAACAATTATAATGATTGAGATATATAATTCTAACTAATTAACTAGCAAATATTAGAAAACAGTAAATTTATCAACTAACGAGATAAAGGGTTGGAGACTAAATTAAGAAAGTCTAGAGTTATGATTTCGCCAATTGTCGAAATCCTTTTATCTGTGTTCTCTACAATTTTGCCAATGTATTCTCTATTGGTCATGAGCACTTTAGGTGCCGAAATTCTCTCTCGAGCAACCATAATAATTTACTAGACATATTCTCTTAAACTACGCTAGTTGACTTTATCTAACCACTCATTATGACCACGTCAAGGCTTTGTTATTTCTAAACCTGCCTTTAAACTTACTATATTGATTTCTCACATATGTTAGGAGTAACGTTGTTCAAAAACCACCTAAATATATATCATTTCTCAACCAACACATAATAAATAGGCAAAGTCAATTTATGGCCATTCAATCAACAACAACAAACACGTAGTTGTACAAGTAGAGAAATCCAATGGCTCAATTATATAAAAACATAACAAGAACTTATCCTACAAAAGGTTAATCCTTGACAACAAATTAGCTATTCATAATAGTATGTAAAACTATAATACTAAAAGTCATAACCACAATGAACAAAATAGGAAGATAAAGGAAAAACTCATACAATAATTCTCTGCGTTGCTCCAATTGTGTCTCTCCCTCCTTAGGTCGAATATGTGTAAAAAATTGGTCTCCTCCCTTGAAATACCATTTTCCATGTACATATATCAAGTAGGGTCAATCTCAAATAATTATACCTTCTCCTACATAAAAAAGGATAATTTTTCAAGTCAGAACGCCGTGGTCGCGGTCCGGGCACAATATTTACCTAGTGCACTGCCTCAATCCGCATCTAGGTCCGTGGTCGCGGTTTCGACCATATTTTCATACTGTTCAATTTAGAATTTAGACAAAAGTAAAGCAAGAGAGTTGTAGCCCTTTGAGTAAGATTTTCAACCGTATATTGTGGAACACAAATGGAGTTCTGAGCGAAAAGTTATGTGCATTTTACTAGACAGTGTGCAATATGCCTTCTCAATTCTTTATTTTGTTGCTCTATCATCCGTTGATCCTCGAATACGATCCCGGTTTAATTCCTTGGACTTTTATTCGGTCTTCAAAGCTCTAAATCACTTGAATTCATTCCATAACATCTGTTAAAGCACGGAATCACTCCCACAAGGCATAAAATACACAATTAGTGCAAAACACTAACGATTAAAACGCAAACTCAACTAAAGTGCAGTAAATTTGAGTGTAACAAGCGACTAAAATACATAACTATAGCCTATCATCAATAGGCCAGTAAACGAATTTCAAACTGGAATAGCTTTTCTTGAGATCTTCTCAAGGACTCATAAAGTCGAAGAGCCATGACGTATAAGAGACTAGAGGTAGCCGGAGAAGGCACTAAAATACATTGGAAAGAGGTTCTCGTTGGTGACTGTGATTAGGTTTGAGGGTGCCTAAAAGAGAGGATAGGATGAGAGGATTCAAAGGTGGTGAAAATGAGAGAATGGGGTACAGTTTGGGGTGTCGTCGGATTAAAAAAGAAAAGTAATAACGTCGACCGTTGATTTGGGAGATCAACGGTCAAGATTCAAAAGGGTAGATGGGCTTCGGGTTTGGGTATGGGTTAATATGGTGTGGGTCTGGTTTTTAATTGTAAAATTGGACTGGGAATTGGGGTCCGATTTGGCTATAATTGAAAGCCAATTTGGCTATAAGTTAAATAGCTCGTTTTTCCCTATTTAATTATAAAATAAAGAGTAGATAATTTCTGAAAAAATAATTTAAAATGCTAAAATGATTTAGAATACATTAGCAACTTAAAAATAAAGGATCCAATTTTATGCATATAAAACATAATTATATCTTAAAATGGGCTACCATTGTAATTATATGCAATTTAGCTTCAAAACAAAAATATATAAAAATTACCTTTATCCATATTTTGGCATAAATATAGAAATCCAATAGATGAGTTGTCAAAATAATAACTTGAAAATAATTATTGGGAATTTTATGGATAAAAGGGGAGAAAATAAATCAACAACCCATTCAAAATTATGGGAAAAACAATAAAACCTCGGTCATGCCTATATATGCATATAAATGCCATTTTAAAGATATTTATGCATATTTAAAATATATAGGAAAAAATTGGATATCAACAGCTGCCCCTCTTTAGCCGAGAAGAATGTATTAATGAAAGAATTTTCGGGTAAATAAATGATGGCCAATTTTGACCAAGCAAAACAGTTTGAGAAATTGGGCCGCACCCTGACTTCTGAGCTGCCTACCTATCACTGGTTTCACATGAATCATGTTGTATGTAGTTCCGGATCCATTGGTGGAGTATACCAATGAAGTCATTTCAAGAATGGGCGCAATATCTAGGGTTGAATGAGTGAACAATTTACGAGAATGGTTAGGCTTGATATGGCTGATGGAACTATAGCGGAATCGCTCCTAGTGGGATAGTCATTGCTCGCCGGCTTACCTGCAATTAATGATACAAGCATGTATTACGTAATTAAACATGACGCGAATTCCCGTTGGACCATGAATGTTGTCTTCGAATGATGAGGATGATGTCCTTAGACCATGATATCCTAGGCCATAAAACGTATGATAAGGGATTTGTAGGCCATGAAATGATTCGGGCTATGAGGATGGTGCCTCCGAACCATGAACCCTTTGAATAATGATATTCAAAAGATTGAAAGAGATCATCGGGCCATGACATAGTGTTCTCATGCTATGAAGATCGTGTCTCCGAACGATAATGCCTTAGGATGAGTTGGCGATATTTCAGCCCATGAAGGATGCAGTAGTATGATGCGGACAAGACAGAGATCAGTCTTGCGAATTGAAGGGAAGGGCTTATCCCGTAAGAGAAGCGAGATAAATAGTGCTTGGGATAGTTCTTACTTTCGAAGAAAATTGGAGGCAAAGCTTAGCCTCAGAATGCAGAATGGTAGCCTTATGCAAATTGGAAAGCAAAATAGTAGCCTTATGCGATGCAAATGCATCTGGAGACAACGTTTTGTCTCGAAAATAAGAATGGTAGTCTTATGCAAGTTGAAAGGCAAAATGGTAGCCATATGCAATGCAGATACAAATGGAGGTAAATCTTAACCTCGGAAGGTAAAATAGTAGCCTTATGCAAGCTGGAAGATAGAATGGTAGCCTTATGCAAAGATGCGGATGCAGATAAAGGTAGAGCTTACCCCCGGAAGGCAGAATTGTAGCATTATGCAAGTTGGAAGGCAGAATGGTAGCCCTATGCAAATATGCGAATGTAGATGGAGGTAGAGCTTAACCTCGGAAGGCAGAATGTAGCCTTATACAATAAATATGCAGATGGAGACAATGTTTAGTCTTAAAAGGTAGAATGGCAGCCTTAAGCAATGCAAATGCAGATGGAGACAACTTTTAGTCTCGAAAGGCAGAATAGTAGCCTTATGCAACATAGATGCAGATGGAGACAACATTTAGTCTCAGAAGGAAGAATGGTAGCCTTATGCAGGAAATAAGACAACAAATGGCAGTATATTTTTCTTAGCTGATAGCAGATTGCAGTGTTGTGATTACTGGGAGCATTGTGCCATACGGAACATTACTGGTGTGTGCTAATAGCAAATGTTGGAAAGTGCAACAGTTCTAAGAATCGTATTCTTGAGCAATATTTGTCCCATAGGTCTACAATATGTTTAATGATTTCGCAATCCTAGTGTCTGCATCTAAAGAAAAATTATGAGTTTTTTAAGGAGGAGGTTAGTTCGTATCCCCATTGGCTTTGCTTGAATTGTTCAGCTTTGATTTGGTAATATCGTCTGTATCATTGGGGTAGCGTTCCTAAATAATGCAGTTTCAATAATAAACATGCACGATTTTGTAAAAGTATGACACAAATGTATAATTAAAAATAGCTTTTAGATGAATCGACGATTGTGACGTGGTTCAGGACAGTGCAACCTCTCCTGCTACAGAATTTTGAGGGTCCTCCTCAAAATTCTACCCCACTTTGATGGGTTAACGTTTCTAATTGTTGCTTGTGCGATGATCGGCTAAAATTACTTCAGAATTTTGAGGGTTCTCCTCAAAATTTTGCCCCAGTTTTCAGGGGGGAATTAAATTTTTATTAGTTGTGACCGAACCCATAGGGCTGCCTACGTATCCCCTCTTAAATGGGAATCATGTCAGGCGTATTTCAATTTACAACATATAAGGAAATCATAAAGATTACACATAGTAACGCTTGACTGCATCTGAATTGATCGGCTTTATCCAGACTTCTCTGTCCATTTCAGCAAGTATGAGAGCTCCTCCGATCAAAACCTGGTGAACAATGCATGGACCCTGCCAATTGGGAGAGAACTTCACTTTGGCTTCATCTTGATGCGGAAAAATTTTCTTCAACATTGGCTGCCCCTATGTAAGCTGTCTTGGCTAGATTCATTTGTTGAAGGCTCTAGACATTCTATTCTAGTAGAGTTGACCATGGAAAATTGCATTCATTCTCTTTCGGTCTATAAAGACTAGTTGCTCATAACGACTTTTTACCCACTCTGCGTCGTCGATCTCAGCTTCTTGTATGATCCGTAGGGAAAGAATTTCTACCTCGGCATGAATGGCAGCCTTTGTATCGTAAACCAGCATATAGGGGGTTGCCCCAGTTGGTGTATGGTTTGTGGTGTGATATCCCAGCAGAGAAAATGATAACTTCTCGTTCCAATATCTATGTTTATCTAGCATTTTCCTCAATATCTTCTTGGTATTCTTGTTGGCAGCTTCTACGGCTCCATTCATTTGAGGCCTGTAGGCTGTGGAATTCTTATGTTTAACCTTAAAAGTTTTGTACATAGCTTTCATCAAGTCGATGTTGTGGTTGGAGTCGTTGTCAATAATGATTGACTCTGGAATTACTAATCGACAAACAATACGGTCGCGGACACAGTCTGCCACGACTTTCTTAGTCACTACTTAGTAAGATGTTGTTTCGACCCATTTGGTGAAATAGTCGAGGGCTACTAGGATGAACCTGTGTTCGCTGGAAGCAGCATGCTCGATTGGTCCAATAACGACCACTTCCCAGGCGGCAAACGGCCATGGTGAGCTTGTTGTGTTAAGCTCGCTTGGAGGTACCTTTATCATGTATGCATATATCTAACAGTGGTGGCTTTCCGGACATACTGCATGCAGTATGTTTCCATAGTCATCCAAAAGTAACCAGCCTGAAGTATCTTCTTTGCTAAGACAAAACTATTCATATGTGGACCGCATGTCCCAACACAAATTTCCTCTAGTAACCTGTATGCTTCCTTTGTTAGACATATCTTAATAATCATAAATCAGGAGTCCTCATGTACAGTATTCCTCTGTTGTGAAAGAAGTTGTGGACAATCTCTGAAGTGTGCATTTCTGAGTAGGATTAGCAAGCTCCAGGTACTCTCATTTTGCCAACTATTCCTCGATATCATGAAACCAATGCTTTCCGTCTACTTCCTCTTCGACATGGGCACAGTAAGTAGGCTGATTATGAACTTTCACTGTAATAGGATCAATGGAATTCTTGTTGGGATGTTGTATCATAGATGATAGGGTAGCCAATGCATCGGCAAACTCATTTTGGATTCTCGGAACATATTGGAATTCCATCTTCGTGAACCTCTTTCTCAATTCTTGTACGTGATGTAGATATGGGAGTATCTTGGAATTCTTGGTTTCCTATTCTCCTCGTCCTTGATGTATACGTATGTCTGAATCTCCAATCACTAGTAGCTCTCAAACGTTCATGTCAATGGCCATTTTGAGTCCTAAGATGCAGGCTTCATACTCGGCCATATTATTAGTGGAGGGGAATCCCAATTTGGCTGACACCGGATAATGCTGACCAATTTTTGATATTAGGATTGCTCCAATGCAAACTCCTTTGAAGTTTACTACTCCATCGAAAAATGTTCTCTAACCGTCATAGGATTCTACAATGTCCTCTCCTATGAATGATACATCTTCATCAGGAAAATACGTTTTCAGGGGTTTGTATCTACCATCCACGAGGTTTTCAGCAAGGTGGTCTAAAAGATGTACTTCAAGGAATCCATCCTTCATATGAGATATGTGGTATAGGCACATAAGTAATGTCTCAGCTTCTGAGCTACCCTAGTCAAAGCACAACAGATGCGTTCCAATAGAGAATATCGGGCCTCGTATGGGGTGAACTTCTTACTGAGATAATAAATGGCTTGTTCTTCCTTCCTGTTTCATCGAGCTGCTCCAGAACGTAGCCGAAAGCTCCATCTAACACTGCAAGGTAGAGTAATAAGGGTCTACCTATATTGGGTCGGACTAAGACTGGTGGTGTTGACATGTACTCCTTGATTTTGTTGAAGGCCTTTTAGCAGTCATCGGTCCATTTGGTGGCGGCGTCCTTCTTTAACATCTTAAAGATTGGGCCACAGATAACTGTAGACTGTACTAAGAATTAGATGATGTAGTTAAACATTCCCTAGTAACTCATCACATCCTTCTTGTTATTTGGCGGTGGTAGTTCTTGAATAACTTTGACTTTCGATGGATCCAATACTATTCCTCAGCGGCTCACAATAAACCCAAGCAATTTCCCAACAGGAACCCCAAATGCGTACTTTGCAGGGTTTAGTTTCAGGTTGTATTTCCGCAGTCTTTGAAGAATTTCCTCAGATCTTCTATGTGGTCAGTGGCCTTCTTGTACTTGATAATAACATCATCCACATATACCTCTATTTCATTGTGTATCATATCATGGAAGATGGTAGTCATGGCCCTCATGTAGGTGGCCCATGCATTCTTCAGGCCGAATGGCATCGTCTTGTAACAGTTTACTCCCCACGGTGTAATTAAATACATTTTCTCAAAATCTTCCTCAACCATCCAGATTTGATGATAACCAGGGAAGCAATCTACGAATGATTGTAGTTCATGCTTGGCACAATTTTCAATCAGGATGTGTATATTTGACAGCGGGAAGTCATCTTTGTGACTTGCTCTATTTAAATATCGATAATCAACATATACTCAGACCTTCTTATCACGACCCGGATTTCTCACCCTCGAGAGTCGTGATGACGCCTACTGATGAGAGTTGGGCAAGCCAACCCTTAACTACCTTTAGCATTAACCATTTTACTTCTTTTAATAATTATCAGTAATATCATGAAAATAGCAGAATAAAGTAAATAAGCGAAAGTCTTAAATTAAAGAATCTAAACAACAATGCTGAAAGTCAACATAAACCTCTGCCCAAGAACTGGCTTTACATACTCACGAACTACCATGATTGCTAAATACAACCATTTGAAAGAAAATTTAATTGTTTGACTCAAAATACATGAGATAATAAACTGAAATAAAAGATAGAAGAGATGTCGGGTCTGCAGATGCCTGCAAGGCTACCTCGGTGACTCGCTGAACTGAAGGCTAACTCTTGTACTACTGCAGTTGTTGTCCAACACTTGGATCTATGCAAAAGAACACAGAGTGTAGTATCATCACAACCGACCCCATCTGCTGGTAAGTGTGTGGCCTAACCACGGCGAGGTAGTGACGAGGCTAGCACCAGACTCCAAACAAAACTATGTAGTTATATAATATATTGCAGAAAATAAACAAGTAATGAGCAATTATAAAGGAATGGGGTACATGCCTCGGGAAAACAGTTCAACTTAACAAAAATTGAATAATATATGAACGAACAGTACAATGTCTAAAACCATATGATAGCACTGCTGTTGCGGCGCGCAACCCGATCCGTACTTTTAACTATAATTGTTGCGGTGTGCAACCCGATCCGTATGATTAACTATAACTTGCAGCGTGCAACCCGATCCAATAAATATAATATATACCTGTTGCGACGTACAACCCGATCCATTCTAATTTATGTTGCGGCGTGAAACCCAATCCACTATAGTGTATGTTGCGGTGCGCAACCCGTTCCAAATATACATAGCTTACCATAATCACAACCACAAAACTCGCTAGGGGATCAATCATAAAAGACTCTATCCCGGCAAGGGAACTCAATAGTACAAGTATACTCATCTCGGCAAGGGAGAACCAACTATAACCAATCCGCTTGAATCTAGTCAGAAGTTACTCAATTACATCAATAAACGCTAAATGAATCAATTTGAATACATAAAAATAAATTTTCCAAAGTTTTGTCCAAAACTTCCAAAATTGCCCTCGGGCCCACGTAGTCAAAACCCGAGGTTCGAATCAAAACCCGGCTACCCATTCCCCCACAAACCAAAATATATGAGTTATTTGAAATCAGACCTCAAATTGGGGTCCAAATCACCAATTTTATAAAACTTAGGTTCTACCCAAACACCCAATTTCACCCGTGAAAATCATTGATTTTAAGTTGAAAACATGCTAATGATGTCAATGATTGAAAGGAATGAGTAAAAATTGACTTACAATTGATTTGAAAGAAAACTTGCTCTTGAAAAATCGCCCAAGAAGTTTGCGTTCTGAAATAAAGTGAAAAATGTCTTAAAATCGACTAAGTATGAAAAATGCACGTTGTAGATGTGGGAAATGCAAACTGGGGCACCCCGGCCCTCAGATATGGAATTGCGAAGCAGTGTTCGCATTTTCAAACCCTTACTATTTTTCCAGGTTTCGCATTTGCAAAGGGGTTAGTCCCATATGCGACTTCACTTTTGCGAGAAATGTGTCGCATTTGCAAAGTCTGAGGATTTGGTGGGCATCGTGTCTTCGCATTTGCGAAGGAAGCAGCCTAGGTGAAGTCTCGCATTTGCGATGCATAACTCGCATTTGCGAGGATGGCTTCGTAAATGTGAAGCCTATAGAACTAAAATATACTAGATTTTCACAAAGGTTAAAATGCACTCACAGACTATCCAAAATTCACCCGAGCCATCGGGGCTCCAAACCAAACATACACACAACATCAAAAATACCCTACAGACTTATTCATGTGGCCAAATCGCTAATATAACATCATAAACATCGAATTAAGCCTCTAAAATCCATGATTTTCAAAGTTTCACAAAATATCAAATTTTCCATTTCAAGTCCGAAATACGTCAAAAAAATCCGTTTTCAACCAAACTTTACGAAAGTGCTTGAACCACATATAAGATTTGTATAGGGCACCGGAACAAAAATACGGGCCCAATACCATCACTTTCAAATCAGTTTTCATTTATAATTTCCTTAAAAATTTTCAAAAAACAATTTTACTCAAAAATTCATTTCTCGGGCTTGGGACCTCGGAATTTGATTCCGGCATACACCTATCCCATATTTTCCCACGGACCCTTCAGGACCTTCAAATAACGGGTCCAGATCAGTTTACCCAAAATGTTGACCGAAGTAAAATTTATTCATTTTAATGTCAAAAATTATCATTTTCACATAATTTCATATTTAGACTTTCCGGCTACGCTCCCGGACTGCACATTCAAATTGAGGCGACCCTAAATGGGGTTTTCAAGGCCTCGGAAGCACAAAATGAATAAGAAAACAAGTGATGACACCCTTTGGGTCATCACATTCTCCACCTCTAAAACAACCGTTCATCCTCGAACGGACAGAAGAAAAAAGTACCTGAGTCGGGAAAAAGATGAGGATAAAGACTCCGCATATCAGACTCAGACTCCCAGGTCGATGCCCCAAGAGGCTGACCTCTCCACTGAACACGAACAAAAGAAAAACTCTTGGATATCAACTAACAAACCTATCGGTCTAGAATAGCTGCCGGCTCATCCTCATAAGACAAGTCCTTGTCCAACTGGACAGTGTTGAAATCTAACACGTGGGTTGGATCGCCGTGATACCTCCGAAACATGGACACATGAAACAATGGATGCACGACTGATAAGCTCAGCGCCAAAATAAGTCTATAAGCCACCTCTCCTACTCGATCAAGAATCTCAAATGGACCAATGAACCAAGGGTTAAGCTTTCCCTTCTTCCCGAATATCATTACGCATTTCATAGGCGACACTCCGAGCATACTCGCTCACCAACCACAAAAGCCACATCTCAAACCTTGTGATCTGCGTAGCTCTTTTGCCTGGACCGAGCTGAACGAAGCCTATCCTGAATGATCTTGACCTTGTCCAAGGCCTGCTGAACCAAATTCGTACCCAACCGCCGAGCCTCTCCCAGCTTAAACCATCCAACCAGAGACCAATACCGCCTACCATATAGCCTCATAAGGAGCCATCTGGATGCTCGACTAGTAGTTGTTGTTGCAGGCAATCTCCGCTAAAGGTAAAAACTGATCCCACGAACCTCCAAAGTCAATAGCACAGGCTTAGAGCATATCCTCTAAAATCTGAATAGTCCGCTCTGACTGACCGTCCATCCGGGGATGAAATGTTGTGCTCAATTCAACCCGTGTGCCTAACTCTCACTGAACTTCTCTCCAAAAGCACGAGGTAAACTATGTACCCCGATCCGAAATAATAGATACGAGCACACCATGAAGACGAACAATCTCCCGAATGTAGATCTCATCAAACCTCTCAAATGAATAGGAGACTGCCATAGGAATGAAACGTGTTGACTTGGTTAGCCTATCAACAATAACCCATATCGCATCGACCTTCTTTCGAGTCAGCAGAAGTCCAGTAACAGAATACATAGTAATTCGATCCCACTTCCACTCGAGAAGCTCAATCTGCTAAAATACACCACCAGGCCTCTGATGCTCGTACATAACCTGATGACAATTCAAACAACAAGTCACATATGCTACAATATCTTTCTTCATTCCACGCCACCAGTAATGCTGCCCCAAATCCTGATAAATCTTCGCGGCGCTCGGATCAATAGAGTACTGGGAGCATAGGCCTCCTCCAAAATCAACTCTCAGAGCTCATCCATATTAGACACACATACTCAACCTTACAATCTCAAATCTCCATCATCATATAAGGTAAGTTTCCCGAAACCTCCGCGATGCACCGTGTCTCTAAGGACACTTAAATAGGGATCATCATACTGCCAATCACGGATACGCTCCAATAATGAAGAACGAGCAACCGTGCAATCTAACACACAACTAGGCTCGGAAACTTCCAGTCTCATGAACTGATTGGCTAACGCCTGAACATCTAAAGCAAGCAGCCTCTCGTCGATCGGAATATAAGCAAAACTACCCATACTGGCTGACTTCCTATTCAATGCATCGGCCACCACATTGGCCTTCCCCGGATGATATAGGATGGTGGTGTCATAATCTTTTAATAACTTCAACCGCCTTCTATGTCTCAAATTCAACTCCTCCTGCTTGAATAAATACTGAAGACTCATGTGATCCGTGAACACCTCACATGCCATACCATACAGATAATGCCTCCAAATCTTTAATGTGTGAACTATTGGTGCCAACTCCAAATCATGAACTGGATAGTTCTTCTCATGAATCTTCAACTGCCTCGAAGCATAGGCAATGACATTGTCATCCTGCATCAATACTGCTCCAAGCCCAACACGGGAAGCATCATAGTAACCTGTATAAGGCCCTGAACCTGTGGGCAAAACCAACACAGGTGTCGTAGTCAAAGCTATCTTGAGCTTCTGGAAGCTCGCCTCACATTCATCCGACCATCTGAACTAGACACCCTTTTGGGTCAATCTGGTCATCGGGGTTGCAATAGATGAAAAAATCCCTCCACGAACGGTTGATAATAGCCTTTCAACCCCAAGAAACACCAAATCTCTATAGCTGATGCTCGTCAAGGCCAGTTCTTGACTACCTCAATCTTCTTTGGGTCCACCTGAATACCCTCTACTAATACAACATGGCCCAGAAATGCAACTAAACCCAACCAGAATTTACACTTTGAAAACTTGGCATATAACTGGCTATCCCTCAAAGTCTGAAGAACCACTCTAAGGTGTTTCTCGTGCTCCTTCTGGCTACGGGAGTATATCAATGTATCATGAATGAACACTATCTCGAATGAATCCAAATAAGGCACGAACACTCGCTTCATCAAGTCCATGAAAGTTGTTGGGGCATTTGTCAACCCAAATGACATAATTAAGAACTCATAATGCCCGTAGCGAGTGCGGAAAGGTGTCTTAGAGATATCAGATGCCCTAATTCTCAACTGATGGTCGCCAGATCGTAAGTCAATCTTGGAAAATACCCTGGCACCTTGAAGTTGATCGAACAAATCATCAATTCTCGATAGTGGCTACTTATTCTTGATTGTTACCTCGTTCAATTTCCGGTAATCAATACACATTCCCATTGACCCATCCTTCTTCTTGACAAATAACACTGGCGCACCCCAAGGAGAGGCATTGGGTCTAATGAAACTCTTCTCAAGCAAATCCTGACCTGATTCCTGTTTAGCCCAGGATATGTAGGCAACCTCTAAAGCAGGGTGCGGTCTGTCACACCTCCTTTTTCCGCACCCGCGAGGGCACAAGGGAGTTTTTCCAATTAAAGGACAATCGAAACGGGATTTATTTAATTAATTCAGAGTCGCCACTTGGGAAAATAATGGTGTCCCAAGTCACCGGTTTAATCCCGAACCGAGGAAATTTATGACTCGGTAATACAGTCTGCGAAACTAGAAATCTGGATAAGGAATTCTGTTAACCCGGGAGAAGGTGTTAGGCATTCCCGAATTCCGTGGTTTTAGCACGGTTGCTCAACCGCAATTTTTATTTTTCTATCTGATTTCTTTATATATTTCAATTAGGTGCCTTTAATGTTTCGCCTTTCAATTTTGGAAGAATTGCGACGTCACGAAAATACATTTCGAGTCACACCGCAACCGGTACGCCCGTGACTTTAATGTATTTCAATTTCGCCGAGAGTAAGATTTGGGTCACATAAATGCGCACCCATATTTGGGAAAGTAATTTATTTACAAGTCGTACCTAAAGAGTCTATCGTGTTGTTAACTTTGGGAAAAACCGTGAAATTTGCTAAACGGTCCTCCCGAGTCTATAAATTTTTTATAACAATTATTTGAGGGCCCCGCCATTGTGTATTTAGGGCGGCGAGGCTCATCTCACTTTTATTAAAGGCCAATCCTAAAGCAATCTATATTTTCTACTTAATTTGTCACTAAAAGAGAAAAGGTCCTAATCATTTATTATGACTAATTATTAAATTACCAACAGAATTATAATACCAAATCCAAAGGCAATTAACAGTTTGGGCTTGTTTAAGGCATGCTGGAGCCCAATGTGACGAGGAAACCTAATTGTCAATTGACGCATAAATTGATGGCAAGTTGTTAATAAGTGCTAAATTTAAACGTGAATGACAACTAATTGTTAATAACTGTTGTTTAAATCTACAGGATCCAAACCATTTAGCTTTCATCGGGCAACTAACGTGAATATTTGATTACTAGTTGAACAGAATCATGATTTACCAATTCTTACTTCCAAGTCTAGTTTTTTTTTTTTTTTTTTTTATAACAGAAACATGGACAGAAACACATGACTAATTATACAGAGTAGCTAACACGGTATTCAACATTTGACAATTACATATATATATATATATATATATATATATATATATATATATATATATATTAAGTGCTTAACAAACTAACATTACTAATTCAAAAGCTAATAAACTAAACTACAGTTTAGATCTTAACAATTAAAGTCCAGAACAGTCCATAGTTTATATATAACAGAAGACTAAGGACTGCAACAACATAACTTCGAGACAACTTTCAATTTATTTCCATGAGCTTTGGAGATTTACAAGAGGTGTACCTGGAAGTCAACAAAGCAAGAGAATGGACATCAGTTAAGTCGATGAAACCAAGTAACAGCAGACCAACAGCAATGACCCAACCAGTAGAACACTCAGCAACAATCAGCAGTAGATCAATGACTCAACCAGCACAACAACAAACCAAACAAACCCAAAGCAGCAATCTATGGCACAATACTTTAACCAATACACCACAGTCAACTTCAGCCACCCAGCAGCCAGGGATTTCAACCAAACAGTGATAAACAGCTTTAAACAAACAGAACAAACGACCCCCAGAATCTAAGTAAAGAAATCTCTGTGAACTTAAAACCAGTCTAATGAAACGGTGATCAAAGGTCCAATGGCAAACCGAGAATAATCCAAACTCCCACTGTCCAATTTCTAAGGTTCCTCTATGTGTGAATGACTATATGCTTTTCAATATCTCTCTATGTGTTTTCAAAATGTATCTTTGCTGTGTCTCTCTATCTTCTTCCATCTCCCTTTACTGTTTCAGCTTAATGCTATATTTATAGCTAAAAACCCCAACCCCTCCTGAAGGCCTGCCCAATTAACTAACCCTTGCCCATTCTTCTCTCTGCCAAACCATGCCCTGCCAGTCCTATTGCTCCCTCTGTTTCAGCCACTAAGTTCTGCCTAGGTATGGGCTTTAATTAAAAAATGTGAAGTACACAACCTGGTGGAGTGTCCTGCTGTGATAGCAGGCTCCACTAGGCTGTCTTATGGGTGAGAGATTAAACAAATGGACTTAATCTAACCCTAATACTACATTCCAGAATCCAACAGACAACAACCCTAATGGTGACTTGCACACGGGCAAACAGGGAGGTGATCAATCCATTTCAACAGTGCTAATATTATCTAGTATAGTAAAATCTAATCAATTACAACACACAACAGTGATAACAAATTTAGCCGATAAAACAGTGAATTAAAAATCTCGGCAACAATTGAAACTAAGTATTCGACGACATTTGTTAAATCGATCACAGCATACAACAGGTATAATTGGTAACAAATCAATCGTCGAATCAGTGATTCGAAAATTTCAGGTAAACAAATAAAAATGTAGAATTAAACACTTGACAATATTGATCGAGACGACTACACATTCTATAACTAACATTTTCCAACAACAAACAGAATGAGAATGACCAAATAAAGGTCTTAAGGGGTAGAAGGATAGACATTTTACAAAAGAAACAAAAAGATAAGATTTAAACACAAAAGAACAACTGACGGCTAAACCAAACAAAGAACACAACAATAACTAAAAACAGAAGAAGATTGAAATACCTTATGAAGACAATCCGAAATCGAACAAACCCGGGCTTATACGGACTTGAAATTGCATTTTTGAAGTAAACATGCTTTAATTGAAGTGTTTTTCAAACGAAAAACACTCCAATTGAAGTCTGTTGGCTTCAAATGCCGTTGATTTGGACGAAATCCCAAGTTTCCTAGAATCTAGGGTTCTTAGGCTCAAATTGGGGTTCGAGCATTTCTGGTTAGATTCGAACAAAACCGGGGTTGGTAGGGGCATGAGGGAGGCCATGGGAGGGTTTGGGGTGAATTTGGGGTGATTTGGCGTCGGCTCGAGTCTGACTCGAATCTTTAAATGAAGATTCGAGGAGCTCCGGAGTGATTCGAGGTAAATGAAGGCTGGATTCGTAATGGGGGAGGTGAGGGGAGTATTTGGTGTTAATATGGTGGTGTTTGGCCACCGTCCGCCGCCGTAAGCGATTTCAGGCGGCGGAGGACGGCGGGGTGAGGTCTGGGCTGTGAGGCTTCTGAGAGACGAAGGGAGGGGGAGGGTTCTGAGGGGGCGGGGTAGGTTTTAGGAATATATACTAAGCGTGGAATTGGATCTAGGCCGTTGGATCAATTTAGATCGATGGCTTGGATCCACCCACTTAACGAAACGATGTCGTTTGGGTAGGTCTTGGACCGGGCGGGTTTTTTCTTGTGTGGATACGGGTCGGGGTACATGGGCGATTGGTGACCGTTAGATCAAATGATCTGAACGGCTCAGATCGATCCAAGGTGAGGGTGGGCTGATCCAGTGGTTTGGGCCTGGTTGTTTCGCTTGGGCTTCATTAAAAATTCAGCCTGGTCTGATTTCCTTATTAATTTGTTTCCCCCCTTTTTTATTTAACAATTAATTAAAACTAAAACAATTTTAACCAACTCAAATTAACCTATAGAACCAAATTAATTTATAAAAGTGCTAATTAACTCTCAAATAACAATCACCATGCAATCAAATAGCAATTTAAAATGAAGTCACACAATTTGGACATTAAATGTTTAAAAGTGCAAGACTACATTATTATTTTTTATGTTCTTCATTTTTGTAAGATAAAATTAATTACTCCTAATTTCAAAGCTAGATAAGAAACGTAAGCACGACATATTTTTGTATTTTTTATTAATTTAAACACATATAATCACGCTCATACGAATTCAAACAAATACCAAAAGTAACACAAAAATTCACAAAATACTGTGGGAGTAATTCATGTTAGGCAAAAATCACGTGCTCACAGCTGCCCCTCTTTGCGCGGAAACAACGAAGAGTTTTCGTGCAAAGATAAATGAGCAAATATGAGCGATTTTTGCCCGTTCGAGCACTCCGTATGAAGCATTTTGGAAAAGTTTTGACCGAACCTTGCTTCAAAGGTCTCCTACATATCCCTGGCTAAAAGGGAATCAGGTCAATGTAGTTCGGGAAGTTCTGGTAGCTGGGACTACCATGATTGTTGCGATCTCGCTGTTACTGCCGTTACTGCTGTTACTGCTGTTGCCACTGCTTAGCCGATCTCCTTGTTACACCGTACTAAGCAACAAAACAAGAAGCTAGACTAAGTTACAGTACTACAAGTTCTTATCTATCCTTTTTAACTTGATCTTGTCGCGCTCTTTGTCATCCTGTCTGACTTGGTGTTCCTTCTGATGCTTCTCCTCTTCCGCCAATTGTTATTTCGGCCTATCTTGATTGCCGAACTCCGACCATTGTTTCCTTCTTTATGATCTTTGAACTATTCTCCTTCGCAATCTGAATCTATCTGTTCTGATCCTTGTTGCCTCCCTCTACTTACGAACTTGGATTCAGGCCGGAGATTTCCGTTACATTCAACCGCTTTCCTCAACCAAATTAAAATAGATCGCCACTCCATTCTCCAGGCGGGCTCCCTGACTTCAACCACTACTTCAAAATAAAATCGCCGCTCCGTTCTCCAGGCGGGCTCCCTGACTTCAACTACTACTTCAAAAATAAAATCGCCACTCCATTCTCCAGGTGGGCTCCCTGACTTCAACTACTACTCAAAATAAAATCGCCACTCCATTCTCCAGGCGGGCTCCCTGACTTCAACTACTACTTCAAAATAAAATCGCCACTCCATTCTCCAGGCGGGCTCCCCGACTTCAACTACTACTTCAAAATAAAATCGCCACTCCATTCTCCAGGCGGGCTCCCTGACTTCAACTACTACTTCAAAAATAAAATCGCCACTCCATTCTTCGGGCGGGCTCCCCGACTTCAACTACTACTTCAAAATAAAATCGCCACTCCATTCTCCAGGCGGGCTCCCTGACTTCAACTACTACTTCAAAATAAAATCGCCACTCCATTCTCCAGGCGGGCTCCCCGACTTCAACTACTACTTCAAAATAAAATCGCCACTCCATTCTCCAGGCGGGCTCCCTGACTTCAACTACTACTTCAAAATAAAATCGCCACTCCATTCTCCAGGCGGGCTCCCTGACTTCAACTACTACTTCAAAATAAAATCGCCACTCCATTCTCCAGGCGGGCTCCCCGACTTCAACTACTACTTCAAAATAAAATCGCCACTCCATTCTCCAGGGGGCTCCCCGACTTCAACTACTACTTCAAAATAAAATCGCCACTCCATTCTCCAAGCGGGCTCCCCGACTTCAACTACTACTTCAAAATAAAATCGCCACTTCATTCTCCAGGCGGGCTCCCCGACTTCAACTATTACTTCAAAATAAAATCGCCACTCCATTCTCCAAGGGGCTCCCCGACTTCAACTACTACTCAAAATAAAATCGCCACTCCATTCTCCAGGCGGGCTCCCCGACTTCAACTATTACTTCAAAATAAAATCGCCACTCCATTCTCCAGGCGGGCTCCCTGACTTCAACTACTACTCAAAAATAGATCGCCACTCCATTCTCCAGGCGGGCTCCCCGACTTCAACCACTACTTCAAAATAAAATCGCCACTCCATTCTCCGGGCGGGCTCCCCGACTTCAACTACTACTTCAAAATAAAATCGCCACTCCATTCTCCAGGCGTGCTCCCGACTTCAACTACTACTTCAAAATAAAATCGCCACTCCATTCTCCAGGCGGGCTCCCCGACTTCAACTACTACTCACTGATTTCATCCTATCTTGATTACCTTCCTTTGCCTTTTGTACCATTTCCTTCTTCCTGCATTGCCTCTCGGACCACCTTCTCTTCTGAATTATCCAGTCTTGGAATTGCTTTCCCCTAGGTCGTGTTACTTTTCTTCTGGCTGCTGGGGGATATTTTGGAACTGTTTACTCGCCTGCTGGGGATGATGCTGCTGAGGAAGTATTCTTTGTTTCCTTCGCCCCTCATTCTCTTCCTTCTTCCCCTACCTCCTCTGGGACTCACGCTTTTGCCTCCTCGAGCAATTATGGAATGTAATACTGCCGGGGGAATCTTGACCATTGTTTTATTTTTCCAACAACCGCTGGGGGTGATACCACGCTCGAAGATTACCCCATCGTGTCGTCTGGCCTTTCTCAAAACTATTCTGCTCGGAGCCGGTTTTCCGAAATCTTGTGTTGCTTTCTACCCTTATCCTCTGAGTCTTTGCTTTCAAGAAAATTTTCGCAACAGGAGAAAATTTTCTGCCCCAGTTTGATAAACTTCTGGACGGTATGCTTTTCTGCCAACGAACCCTCTTTTCCTGCTTTTAAATCAAAGAAAAATTGTTAGTTTCAAAACACGGTGAGTGGTCGTGCCACTCTTGTTGGAGCCGTTTTCTTTTCTCTTTCAACTGCTTGGCCTCTCTCGAACTTTGAGGGCGACGTTGACGCTTGCTGGGGACGACGCTCTTTCCACGAACGACCTCTCATCTTTCCTTTTATTCCAATCTTTGGTTTGATCCGACTCTTTTTAGCCGGTGATCTGTTGCGTGAAATCATCTTTCGGACGTGCCGCATGTGTCCATCATACTCCATAATTCCTGCGAACCTTCCAATCAGCCTGTCGTCCCAATCTTACTATCGTAACGACTTCTGCCTTGTTGCCTCGTTCCACGCCTATTCATTTTCATTATACTGCTTTGGGAGACTTGGTAGTAAGCTTTGAAAAATCAATTTTCGAAAATGAAAGAAAAGAAAAGAATACCGACCGCAAATGACAAAAGAAGAGAAAAACTTTTCTGAACTCAAAAATAGGAAAACTTATCTGAATGTATGACTGATCCAATGGTTATGCCGCGCCTTCGAGATTAAACTACCCAGTCTATTCATGTCAATCACTTTCCGATGGCCGTGTTTCTGCTAGAGGTAAACGGATGTCCAAACCTTGTCTCATGCAGACATCTTGTAACCACCTTGCCTTGTCACCTCACAGTGCCCTTCCAAAGGTTTTCACTAACGAGATTCTCTCATTTCTCTCTATCTCCCATCGCCTTAAGGTGCCCGTAAAGGTTTTCACCGTAAGACTCTCTCATTTTATTTCTCTCAACTTCCTTCGCCTTAAGGTGCCCTCGAGGGTTTTCACCGCTAAGACTCTCTCATTTACGTTTTCTTTCCCTGCGGCGGGGTATCACCCCTGAGATTCCTTCTAGAGCGTTATCCCCTTTCGGCTTGTGCATCCTGGATTCAATCGAGGGTCGGGATGTCACTTTTGGCTTTCATTCACATGACTTGGCACTTCTCAAACACTGATCGAGAGGTCTTTCTGGTTCTTAATGTGGTTTCTGCGCGTGAGGCTGAAGAAAGGGGTTTAGCCTCAACGGTTAGCTTATTACAACTTTCGGAATCCACACTATCTTTCCAACGAAACAATGACTTCTGCCCCAGTTTTGTTGCTTGGGGATTTTTGATTTTTATTTTATTATGACCGAGCCGTGTGGCGCCTACGTATCCTTCTTGAGGAATCAGGTCGAACGTAGTTCACTTCTTCTTGTGTCTTTTCTTTGTTTCCTTTTCTATTTTGTTACACATCTTCCTTGATGATTCCGAAAGAGGTATATGAAAGAATAATTAAGGCTCAAAAGGGGAAAACAAGGGTTAAAGTGTCTGGGTAGTAGAAAAATTGCCTCTGTCATTTCATTCTCCGAAAAATGCCAAATACACACAAACGAAACCAAACGTTGACAAATGCATTAAAGAATTACACGTAATATCTCTTGACCGCATCAGAATTGATAGCCATATCGGTGCATCTTCCCTCAACATCAGTTAGGCATAGAGCGCCGTTGGATAATACTCTAGTCACCACAAATGGTCCCTGCCAATTTGGAGCGAACTTGCCTTTCGCTTCGGCCTGATGTGGTAGAACTCTCCTCAGCACATGCTGTCCCACTTCAAATTTCCCGGGACGTACCTTCTTGTTATATGCTCTCGCCATTCTCTTTTGATACAATTGGCCGTGACATACTGCTGTCAATCTCTTTTCATCGATCAAGCTCAATTGCTCTAATCGGGTTTTGACCCACTCGTCGTCATCAATCTCAGCTTCAGCGACGATTCGGAGGGATGGAATCTCAACTTCTGCGGGTATTACTGCTTCAGCCCCGTATACCAACAAGTAAGGAGTTGCACCTACCGAAGTCCGGACGGTAGTGCGATAACCCAACAGCGCAAATGGTAACTTTTCATGCCACTGCCTAGACCCTTCTACCATCTTCCTCAATATCTTCTTTATGTTCTTGTTTGCCGCCTCGACCGCACCATTTGCTTTTGGGCGATACGGTGTGGAATTTCGATGTGTAATCTTGAACTGTTGACATACTTCTTTCATCAATCCACTGTTAAGATTTGCACCGTTATCTGTAATGATTATCTTTGGAATTCCAAACCTACAAATGATGTGGGAGTGTACGAAGTCCACCACCGCCTTCTTGGTCACTGATTTGAATGTTTTGGCCTCCACCCACTTGGTAAAATAATCAATCGTTACCGGAATGAACCTGTGACCATTGGAAGCCGCAGGCTCAATAGGTCCAATAACATCCATACCCCATGCGACAAACGGCCATGGTGCTGACATTGTATGTAATTCAGTTGGTGGAGAGTGGATCAAGTCTCCGTGTATCTGACACTGATGGCATCTTTGCACGAAACTTATACAATCACGCTCCATCGTGAGCCAGTAATATCCGGCTCGAAGAATCTTCTTTGCCAATACGTATCCGCTCACGTGTGGTCCACAAACTCCCGAGTGTATATCTGTCATCACTGTTGTGGCTTGACTTGCATCTATACATCTCAACAATCCCAAATCCGGGGTTCTTTTGTACAGCACCCCTCCACTAAGGAAAAATCCGTTCGCCAACCGCCGAATAGCTCGCTTTTGGTCTCCAGTTGCTTGCTCTGGGGGTATACTCCTAACCTGAGGTATTCCTTGACATCATGAAACCATGGCTCACCATCCACCTCTTCCTCTATCACATTACAATAAGCATGTCGATTCCGGACATGGATATGTAACGGATCGACACGAACCTTGTCCGGGTGATGTAGCATTGACGCTAAAGTAGCCAACGCGTCGGCAACCTCATTATGCATCCTTGGGATGTGTCTGAATTCTACTGATCGAAAGCGCTTGGTCAGATCATGCAAGCACTGACGATATGGGATCAGCTTTAAATCTCTGGTTTCCCATTCTCCCTGAATCTGATGTACCAGAAGGTCCGAGTCCCCCAAGACCAAGACGTCCTGTACATCCATGTCCACCGCTAATCGTAACCCCAAGATACATGCCTCGTACTCAGCCATATTATTGGTACAATGAAAGCGCAGTTGAGCAGTAACATGATAATGATGTCCTGTTTCGGATATGAGCACAGCCCCTACTCCGACCCCTTTTGCGTTCGCCGCTCCGTCGAAGAAGAGCTTCCACCCTGGATCCTTGGTTAGTTCTAACCCCTCAATTTGCAATACTTCTTCGTCCGGAAAATACGTCCTCAAAGGTTCGTATTCGTCATCAACAGGATTTTCAGCTAAGTGATCGGCCAGGGCTTGAGCTTTCATAGCCGTCCTTGTCACGTATATGATGTCGAATTCCGTAAGTAATATTTGCCATTTTGCTAACCTCCCTGTAGGCATATGCTTCTGGAAAATATACTTCAACGGATCCTAACGCGAGATGAGGTAAGTGGTGTAAGAAGACAAATAATGTTTCAGCTTTTGGGCTACCCCAGTCAAAGCACAACATGTCTTTTCCAAATAAGTGTACTTAACCTCGTGGACCGTGAATTTCTTACCGAGGTAGTAAATGGCCCGTTCCTTTCTGCCAGTAAGATCGTGCTGCCCCAGCACGTAGCCGAACGAATTCTCCAAAACCGTTAGATAAATAATCAGGGGTCTACCCGGTTCAGGCGGAACCAGTACGGGTGGGTTTGACAGATACCCTTTGATTTGGTCAAACGCTTCCTGACATTCTGTCGTCCATTCTATCGCAACGTCTTTCTTCAATAGACGGAATATGGGTTCACAGGTTGCTGTAAGTTGAGCAATAAACCTACTGATGTAATTTAACCTTCCCAACAGACTCATTACCTCTGTTTTATTCTTTGGCGGGGGTAACTCCTGAATGGACTTGATTTTGGATGGGTCCAACTCAATGCCCCGTCGGCTGACGATGAATCCTAGCAACTTTCCCGATGGAACTCCGAATGCGCATTTGGCCGGATTGAGCTTGATGTCGTATCTTCGAAGTCTTTGAAAGAACTTCCTGAGGTCGGCAACATGGTCTTCTTGACGTCTGGATTTTACGATCACATCATCCACGTACACTTCAATCTCCTTGTGTATCATGTCATGGAATACCGTAGTCATCGCCCTCATATATGTTGCCCCTGCATTCTTCAAACCAAACGGCATCACCCGGTAGTAATAGGTCCCCCACGGTGTGATAAAAGCCGTCTTTTCTGCATCCTCTTCATCCATCAAAATCTGATGATATCCCGCATAACAATCCACAAAGGATCCGATTTCGCGTCCGGCGCAATTATCAATTAGGATATGGATATTGGGAAGCGGGAAATTATCCTTAGGACTCGCCTTGTTGAGGTTGCGGTAGTCCACGCATACTCTGATCTTTCCGTCTTTCTTTGGCACCGGTACTACATTAGCCAACCATTCAGGGTATCGAGTGACACGAATGACTTTCGCCTGCAACTGCTTGGTTACTTCCTCTTTGATCTTCACACTCATCTCCGTCTTGAATTTCCGCAGTTTTTGCTTGACGGGAGGATATGCCGGATCAGTGGGTAATCTATGAACCACTAGATCGGTGCTGAGTCCTGGCATGTCGTCGTACGACCATGCGAAAATGTCTTTAAACTCCATGAGTGTTTTGATCAACTCTTCTCTCAGGTTGGGTTCAATATGGACACTTATTCGGGTTTCTTTGACGTCATCCGCATTCCCCAGATTAACGGCCTCAGTATCATTTAAATTTGGTTTGGGTTTTTCCTCGAAGTGACTTAATTCCTCACCGATTTCTTCTACGGCTTCATCATCGCCGTACTCTGACTCACTCTCGTCACTTCTTATTTCATGCGTTATTATTTCCAAACCCGATTGACTTTCTAGACCGGGTTGATTAATCTTTAAGCACGCCATATCATTAAGATCAGTTGAAAGAAGGCTGTTCAGAAAAGTGAAAAGAAGGAAAAAATAAACACAATTAGACACGAAGGGAACCAAATTTTCATTAAGGAGAACTGTACAAGGGAAAACAAACTGCAAACTTAAATCAAAAACGAACTAAAAACAACGGGATTTTACTCCGGGGACAAACCCCCAACACAAAATTTCGAAAGAAAAACAATCCAAGACAAACTACCAAGACTCCTTCCGAACAGGGAGAGGAGTAGCCTTCCAGTTATTCAGTTTTGCCTTTGGTCCCACAAACTGTATCTCGGCGTGACTGGATCCTTCACCATCCTCGAGCATACATACATCTGTGAATAGGTCCTCGAACTTCCTGAAGAACTCTTCGTCTGGCCTGATCGTAGGACCGGGAATCTTTGTCGTTGGATGTCCTCTTGCTCCGGACCTGACGAAAGATTGGGAAAGGCGTGGAACAGGCTTCGGGAGCACCCATGTCTTCTGCTTACTCCTCTTGGCTCGCCGGATGTCCTCTGATGTTGGCTGGAATCCCAAGCCGAAGGTTCCCAAGTTTTCGACCACCGATACCGGTTGTATGATTCCTTGCAGAGATGCACCTAGACCTTTACCGGGTATGAAACCATGTCGCAACATTTCGTGAGCCACCATGACATCTGCAGTAATTGTCCTGTCATCGGGAATGCATTCCCCTTCTGGAACTCGGCTGGCTGACACCACATCGCAGACCTGGTATACCCATGGCCCAACATCTTCTTCTGTTTCAACAAAGGGGATGATGGTGCCTGATTGTAGATCATTCTCTCCATGGACGACGATCTCCTGTTGGTCCCACTCAAACTTGACGAGTTGGTGTAAGTTGGATGGAACTGCTCTTGCGGCATGGATCCATGGTCGCCCTATCAGGAGGTTATATGACACCACTATGTCCAGCACCTGGAATTCCATGGTGAACTCCACTGGCCCAATCGTCAAGATTAACACTATGTCCCCAACCGATGCCTTGCCTCCCCCATCGAACCCTCGAACACATATGCCGTTCTTGCGTATCCTGCCGATGTCTACTTTCAATTTGTCCAGTGTAGAGCGAGGACAAATGTTAGCACTGGACCCATTGTCAACCAGGACTTTGCTAACCACTGACTCCTCACACTTCACCGTAAGATATAAAGCCTTGTCGTGCTCGGTGCCTTCCTCAGGCAACTCATCATCGGTGAAGGTGATCCGGTTCGCTTCGAAGATCCTATTGGTGATCTTCTCCAAATGACTCACTGAGATTTTATCCGGTACATGTGCCTCATTCAGGACTTTCATCAAAGCTTGCCGATGTTCTTCAGAATGTATCAGCAAGGATAGCAATGATATTTGCGCAGGAGTCTTCTTCAACTGCTCTAAGACGGAGTAGTCATGTAGCTTCATCTTTTTCAGGAATTCTTCTGCCTCTTCATCAGTTACCGGCTTTTTCAGTGTTGCCGGAGTGATCTTCCTCAATTCCGCAGGGGCAAAACATCTCCCCGAGCGGGTCAACCCTTGCGCTTCGCAAACTTCCTCTTTCACTTCCTTTCCTTTGTAGGTCGTTGTAATCCGAGCATAATTCCATGGAACATCCCGGCTATCAGTTATTGGCAACTGTATTGCTGGCTTGATGATGAAAGGATCCATTCGAACGCCTGCTACTGTCAAGATGGGCTTGATTGCTGCCCCTGGTACAACTATCTTGGCCGGCTTCACCGGTACTTCGTTCACACTTTCCTTTCCTGCTTCCGACCCTCCTGGTACGTCCTTCTTGCAACTGGGCGACTCATCAAGGCTTGGCCCTTTTCTTGTTCCTGTCCCGCTAGACTTAATCATCATTACAGTCTGAGAGGCTTTCTCCTTTCCTTCCTCCGCCCGTACCAACTCGATCATATTGGTCTCGTGATGAGTTGGAAGCGGGTTCTGGTTGATGTTGGGCTCTGTTGGAGTCTGGACCTCAATCCTGCGAGTGTCGATGAGCTCCTGAATGGCCGTCTTCAACCTCCAACATTTTTCCGTGTCGTGTCCTGGACATCCTGAGCAATATGCACAATTTACTGAGTGGTCCAGGTTCTTCGGAAGAGGGTTTGGCAGCTTAGCTTCAACCGGATTCAGCAACCCTACTTGCTTTAACCGGTGGAACAGACTGGTGTAAGATTCCCCCAAGGGAGTGAAATTCTTCGGCCTTGGCGCCCTGTCGCCCCTGAATGCCTGGTTTGGACGAAAACTCGCGCCCGAGGGGTTTCTGTAAGCTCTTGGGGGTGGATGATTGTTCTGCGGGTTTGGTGCACGCCACGGTGCATGGACGGGAGGTGCAGAATAGGACTGTGCATGGTGGACAGTAAAATGGGGATCAGGTGCGGGATAGTAATGTTGCGGGTGGTTATATGGATTGTGGGAGTAATTTTGGTGGTGAGGCTGGGGTGGGCTATATTGGGGTGCGGGGCCTCTATTTCTGAACCATGCCCCGGACTCGACGGCCGCAACTTCCTCTCTCCTCTTTTTCCCCAGTACTCCTCCAGTACCACTTTGGATAGCCTGAGTGGTGGCTTTCAGTGCCGAGTAACTCATGATCTTGTTGGCCTTCAAACCTTCCTCGATCATACCCCCATTTTTATCACCTCGGTGAATGATTTACCTACGGACGTTACCAGATGTCCGAAGTAGGTGGGCTCTAATGTCTGCAAGAAGTAATCCACCATCTCGCTCTCTCTCATCGGCGGATCTACCCTGGCTGCCTGTTCCCTCCAGCGGAAACCAAATTCCCTGAAACTTTCAGCCGGGCTTCTTCTCTAATTTTAGCAATGATAGGCGGTCGGGGATTATTTCAAGATTGTACTGGAACTGGCCGATAAAAGCTTGAGCCAAATCATCCCACGTAAACCATCTACTGGGATCCTGTCTAGTGTACCATTCCAGCGCAGATCCTCCCAAACTCTGACCAAAGTAAGCTATCCGAATTTCGTCCCGTCCTCCAGCTCCTCGCATTTTACTGCAAAACCCTCGCAGGTGGGCTACTGGGTCACCATGCCCCTCGTATAGGTCGAATTTGGGCATTTTAAACCCTGCTGGCAACTGGACGTCCGGAAATGGACACAGATCCTTGTAGGCGACGCTGACCTGGTTGCCCAAACCGTGCATGTTCCTGAAGGACTGCTCCAGGCTTTTAACTTTTCTGATAACTTCCTCGTGTTCCGAACTTTGGAAGTGCTTTTCCGGTTCTGCCGGATTATCCCAGTGAGGTGTATGTGATTGTGGTTCAGGGGCCCTGAAAGTAGGCTCTGGAGGATAGTAAGAGTTGTCATGGATCTGAACATACGGCTCGCTGGCCGGCCTTTGCAGAGGAGCAGGTGGAGGTGCCACAAAAACAGGGGTGGCTGGAGGAGGATTTGGTTTGGCTGGTGGAATGTGGGTGGCATACGGGTTTTCCCCCTGAAAGTACGGATAGATCGGGGCGCTTGTCGAAGGATCGATGGGCGGATGTTCCGGAGCTGAGGCGAGAGTAGGGCGGTTTGGTGAAGACTGTTCCCTGGCCCAGGCCAGGTGCATCTCTGTTATCCGTTGTTTTAACCGGTCTACCTCTTCTTTCATGATTTGTAGCTCGGATTTTTCTTCCTCGAGACTCTTGCCATAACTAGACATGCTTACTGTAATCGGTCCTTTGGATCTAGTACGGTAGTGATGGCTGGCCAGTATATTCTGTCAAACCAACTGCTAAACTTTTCTGGAAATGCAACAAACTTGTTAGTTCACCGAGTTTGACAGATATGTTATAGCACGTTGGATGCAATGCACCTAACCAAATAACCCTTTCTACATGTACTCTTAACATGCGTCATTCCGGCCCCTTTTTTTCTTTTTCTTTTTTCTTCTTCTTTTTTTCTTTTTCGACTATCTTTGCAAGCCTTATTGTTATTAGCCTTTGCATTCTTTTCCTTTCTTTTTAGTGGTGGTCGAATCTTATGTGGATTGCCTACGTATCACGTTCCCGCGTGAATCAGACCGAGCGTAGTTCTGGTAACAAGATTGTGGCAAAATTCAGTAACTTTTATATCAAATAAAACCTTAAAGTTACAAAACACGTCTTACAACAATCAGCAAAACAAAAGAAAATGCTTGACTTGGGAAAGTAAAGATAAAAATGCCAACTAGCTTGACTCAACATTTCAAAATACATTTTCAATCAAAAATCTAATGCCCTAAAATTCCTGGGGGCCCGCGAGGCATCATTCGGCCTTGCCGCGGGCCTGGGTGTGAGGTCCTTGTGTAGTCCCCTCAATTCTTCCATGATCCGATGAACATAGCCCATAATTGAAGCAAAAAGGTCGGTGCGGGGCATTTGTTCACAAGCTAGGCACTTCATGGTGACATAGTGCCCGATTTCTCCAATTCTGTCCTTGATCATGTCCCTTTCTCCGAGTAGCCGCTCTATCTGCTGGTTTTTCGCCCCCAATCTTCGAGCGTTGTTGGTGACTTGGTCTAGAAGCCTGTCTATTTGTTCTTGCAGTCGAGCCATCAAGTTGTGGCAACGGTCGAGGTCTGCTCTGGAATCTCGGGCTTGTTTGAAAACCCGCTCCCTGAGGATAACGTTTGCTTCCCTTAGACTAGTGATGGTCTCAGTGTAATCTTCTTCCACCCGTTGTAGGTGAAGTGCGCGTTGATGTGCCTCCTTTTCCCAGCTAGCACGAATCCTCATTGTTTGGGCTTTTGACTCTTCCAATTCTCTTTGTACATCGGCAACTTGGCTTCTCAGACCCTTTATCAATTTCTCGTCCGCTCGACTCCTCAACTGTCTGTCAGCATCCCTTTTCATTTGCTGGATTTGAGCTCTCAAAAAGTCATTTTCTTGTGCCAACTTCTTTTTATCTCCTTCGTTGGCGGCGGTTTGCACATCCATTTCAAATTGGAGCTCTTGGGCCCGTTGCTCCATCCTGCTGATCTTTGTTCTATAAGCTTCTTCTCTGGCCAACCAGTCCCATTGTTCTTGTGACGTTCCGGCAAACTCCCTGAGGTGAGGCCTTTTTGTGGGCCTTTGATGCTCCAGATCTCTACTATACCATGCAGGGTATTCCGACGATACTTCACCCCGGCTCGATCTCGCACCCGAGTGTCTTTCTTCAATGTCTGACATTCACTCCAAATCTTTCGGACCAACGCTTCAGGGAACTGTCCTCCTGGTCCAATTTCGACCACATGTGGGCTGAGGTCTTCTTCTTTTGGGATTATTTGGCATCGTCCCAACTGTCTCAATACTCGACCTGGTGCATAGGGCTGGATGCTGGTGAGGCCCATTAGCAATAAATATGATTCCGTGGCCGATGCATATATGACTTCTTCCACGGGTAGCCAACCAAACGTCCATTCTATCCTGCTGGCTGTAATCAAACGCAAAAATCGTATCCATCCGCTAATCCCTTCTGGCAAATCATGTCCCTCGGCCCTCGTAGGAAATTCTTCTATGCAGGTTTTCTTCGACGAACCATACCTCATAAACTGCGGATGACGACATAAGTGATCGATCATCCACATTTGGAGCAATACATTGCAAGCTTCAAAGAAAGTCCCTCCAGCTTTGCAGATAGTGAGTGCACGAGAGATATCCGATATTATCATGGGAGCCAAAGTATTGTTGTTCTGTTTCATCAAAGTGCTGACGACCCCTGCCACTTGTATGTTGATATTCCCATCTTTTCTAGGAAATATCAACGAACCTAGGAAAGCTATCATGAAGGCGATGCGTCTATGCTCCTCCCATTTTAACCGGTTGTCTCCGCTGCAGACTTTGCTTTTGTGTTTGATGAAGCCTCCATAATGACCATATTTGTCATATAGAAATGCCAAAGTGCAGAACCCTTCCGATAAGTCTGGGTTGTGTACAGTTCTGCGGATCTTTACCGTATCCAAAAACCGATGTACTGTCACTACCCTTGGTGCAATAAGGTATTGTTCCCTCATAGGGACTTTCGGTCTTCCGACATATCCGGCTAATTCTTCCAGTGTTGGTGTGAGTTCAAAGTCTGAAAAGTGGAACACATTGTGTGCCGGATCCCATAATGAGATCAAGGCTCGTATGATGTCTCCTCTCGGGGGAATATTTAGCAGCCCCACTAGATCTCCCAAGTACAGCTTAACGGCATCTTGTCCTTGCTCGCCCAAGTCGCTCCACCACCTATGCAAACTTAAGGGGACCTTGTTTATGATAGCTTCGGTTGTATTCTCACTCGTGCTCATTCTGCACATTTATTTAAGGTAATTTTTAGATGAAAGCGAAATTTTTATTTGCCCCAAAACTATCTTTTTCTGAGAAACGAAACGGGCCGCAGGAATTGACTGGTCAAAAAAGGTGGTCGTTAAGGCAAAATTAAAACTTATTTTGAAATATATGGGAGTTGGACCCGTTAAAGGTTGCCTACGTATCTCACACCCGGTGAGAATCAAACTCGCGTAGTTCGGTCCGTCAAAACAACTATTTTTCCCTTTTATTGACTGTCAAAGAAAACACATTTTGTCAAGAAACCATTTTGTTGGCAAAGTCAACCTTCTGTCGTCTTTTATCGGCAAACTAAATTTATTGACTTGTCGGTAAAACACCTTTTTGTATTTTTCTGAAAAAATATTTACTTCCCCATACTATTTCCTTTTGTGTTTTTTTTTCGTTTTTTTTCGTTTTTCTTCGGTATTTAAAAGAACCCGGTCAGCATGCCAGTCTAAATAAATGCTCACAACAAATATGATATGGCAAGATGGTCTTTTATTTCAGGTCGCCTGTCCTAGACGGACCCAACCCCTGTGTTGAGTCCCCTAAGTCGGAGATGATGCAAATAAACGTTCTGAATCTAGGCTCAATATCCTGATGCTTTTCAATGGTACTAGACCGTGTACCCGAGCAGACAACTCGGATTTGAGGAGGGAGCTACGTACCGGGGACCCGCGGGATCGTCCGGCTTTGTAACTTATCCTGCCTCTTTTCTTATTTTGGTATTGACACTAACAGAAAGGGGAGTCTCAACCAGTAAGCACATCCCCGGGGGTAAGAAGAGACGGGTTTTCGGCACAGCTTTATATACAGTTCACGCAATATCAAAGCGGTAAACATATAGCAGTTTGTATATACAGTGCAACTAATATCAAAGCGGTAGACATGTAGCACATTAATTAAACATGTAATAAAATCAGATATAGACAAAACAACAATTTAAATGAGCTCGAGTTCTTAGACCCCGAACCGAAGTTCGAGGTCATTATCCCCAGCAGAGTCGCCAGAGCTGTCACACCTCCTTTTTCCGCACCCGCGAGGGCACAAGGGAGTTTTTCCAGTTAAAGGACAATCGAGACGGGATTAATTTATTTAGTTCAGAGTCACCACTTGGAAAAATAATGGTGTCCCAAGTCACCGGTTTAATCCCGAACCGAGGAAATTTATGACTCCGTAATACAGTCTGCGAAACTAGAAACCCGGATAAGGAATTCTGTTAACCCGGGAGAAGGTGTTAGGCATTCCCGGATTCCGTGGTTTTAGCACGGTCGCTCAACCGCAATTTTTATTTTTCTATCTGATTTCTTTATATATTTCAATTAGGTGCTTTTAATGTTCCGCCTTTCAATTTTGGAAGAATTGCGACGTCACGAAAATACATTTCGAGTCACACCGCAACCGGTACGCCCGTGACTTTAATATATTTCAATTTCGCCGAGAGTAAGATTTGGGTCACATAAATGCGCACCCATATTTGGGAAAGTAATTTATTTACAAGTCGTACCTAAAGAGTCTATCGTGTTGTTAACTTTGGGAAAAACCGTGAAATTTGCTAAACGGTCCTCCCGAGTCTATAAATTTTTTATAACAATTATTTGAGGGCCCCGCCATTGTGTATTTAGGGCGGCGAGGCTCATCTCACTTTTATTAAAGGCCAATCCTAAAGCAATCTATATTTTCTACTTAATTTGTCACTAAAAGAGAAAAGGTCCTAATCATTTATTATGACTAATTATTAAATTACCAACAGAATTATAATACCAAATCCAAAGGCAATTAACAGTTTGGGCTTGTTTAAGGCATGCTGGAGCCCAATGTGACGAGGAAACCTAATTGTCAATTGACGCATAAATTGATGGCAAGTTGTTAATAAGTGCTAAATTTAAACGTGAATGACAACTAATTGTTAATAACTGTTGTTTAAATCCACAGGATCCAAACCATTTAGCTTTCATCGGGCAACTAACGTGAATATTTGATTACTAGTTGAACAGAATCATGATTTACCAATTCTTACTTCCAAGTCTAGTTTTTTTTTTTTTTTTTTACAAATAACAGAAACATGGACAGAAACACATGACTAATTATATAGAGTAGCTAACACGGTATTCAACATTTGACAATTACATATATATATATATATATATATATATATATATATATATATATTATATATATATATATATCTATTAAGTGCTTAACAAACTAACATTACTAATTTAAAAGCTAATAAACTAAACTACAGTTTAGATCTTAACAATTAAAGTCCAGAATAGTCCATAGTTTATATATAACAGGAGACTAAGGACTGCAACAACATAACTTCGAGACAACTTTCAATTTATTTCCATGAGCTTTGGAGATTTACAAGAGGTGTACCTGGAAATCAACAAAGCAAGAGAATGGAGATCAGTTAAGTCGATGAAACCAAGTAACAGCAGACCAACAGCAATGACCCAACCAGTAGAACACTCAGCAACAATCAGCAGTAGATCAATGACTCAACCAGCACAACAACAAACCAAACAAACCCAAAGCAGCAATCTATGGCACAATACTTCAACCAATACACCACAGTCAACTTCAGCCACCCAGCAGCCAGGGATTTCAACCAAACAGTGATAAACAGCTTTAAACAAACAGAACAAACGACCACCAGAATCTAAGTAAAGAAATCTCTGTGAACTTAAAACCAGCCTAATGAAACAGTGATCAAAGGTCCAATGGCAAACCGAGAATAATCCAAACTCCCACTGTCCAATTTCTAAGGTTCCTCTATGTGTGAATGACTATATGCTTTTCAATATCTCTCTATGTGTTTTCGAAATGTATCTTTGCTGTGTCTCTCTATCTTCTTCCATCTCCCTTTACTGTTTCAGCTTAATGCTATATTTATAGCTAAAAACCCCAACCCCTCCTGAAGGCCTGCCCAATTAACTAACCCTTGCCCACTCTTCTCTCTGCCAAACCATGCCCTGCCAGTCCTATTGCTCTCTCTGTTTCAGCCACTAAGTTCTGCCTAGGTATGGGCTTTAATTAAAAAATGTGAAGTACAAAACCTGGTGGAGTGTCCTGCTGTGATAGCATGCTCCACTAGGTTGTCTTATGGGTGAGAGATTAAACAAATGGACTTAATCCAACCCTAATACTACATTCCAGAATCCAACGGACAACAACCCTAATGGTGACTTGCACACGGGCAAACAGGGAGGTGATCAATCCATTTCAACAGTGCTAATATTATCTAGTATAGTAAAATCTAATCAATTATAACACACCACAGTGATAACAAATTTAGCCGATAAAACAGTGAATTAAAAATCTCGGCAACAATTGAAACTAAGTATTCGACGACATTTGTTAAATCGATCACAGCATACAACAGGTATAATTGGTAACAAATCAATCGTCGAATCAGTGATTCGAAAATTTCAGGTAAACAAATAAAAATGTAGAATTAAACACTTGACAATATTGATCGAGACGACTACGCATTCTATAACTAACATTTTCCAACAACAAACAAAACGAGAATGACCAAATAAGGGTCTTAAGGGGTAGAAGGATAGACATTTTACAAAAGAAACAAAAGATAAAATTTAAACACAAAAGAACAACTGACGGCTAAACCAAACAAAGAACACAACAATAACTAAAACAGAAGAAGATTGAAATACCTTATGAAGACAATCCGAAATCGAACAAACCCGGGCTTACACGGACTTGAAATTGCATTTTTGAAGTAAACATGCTTTAATTGAAGTGTTTTTCAAACGAAAAACACTCCAATTGAAGTCTGTTGGCTTCAAATGCCGTTGATTTGGACGAAATCCCAAGTTTCCTAGAATCTAGGGTTCTTAGGCTCAAATTGGGGTTCGAGCATTTCTGGTTAGATTCGAACAAAACCAGGATTGGTAGGGGCATGAGGGAGGCCATGGGAGGGTTTGGGGTGAGTTTGGGGTGATTTGGCGTCGGCTCGAGTTTGACTCGAATCTTCAAATGAAGATTCGAGGAGCTCCGGAGTGATTCGAGGTAAATGAAGGCTGGATTCGTAATGGGGGAGGTGAGGGGAGTATTTGGTGTTAAGATGGTGGTGTTTGGCCACCGTCCGCCGCCGTAGGCGATTTCAGGCGGCGGAGGACGGCGGGGTGAGGTCTGGGCTGTGAGGCTTCTGAGAGACGAAGGGAGGGGGGGTTCTGAGGGGGCGGGGTAGGTTTTAGGAATATATACTAAGCGTGGGATTGGATCTAGGCCGTTGGATCAATTTAGATCGACGGCTTGGATCCACCCACTTAACGAAACGATGTCGTTTGGGTAGGTCTTGGACCGGGCGGGTTTTTTCTTGTGTGGATACGGGTCGGGGTACAGGGGCGATTGGTGACCGTTGGATCAAATGATCTGAACGGCTCAGATCGATCCAAGGTGAGGGTGGGCTGATCCAGTGGTTTGGGCCTGGTTGTTTCGCTTGGGCTTCATTGAAAATTCAGCCTGGTCTGATTTCCTTATTAATTTGTTTCCCCCCCTTTTTTATTTAACAATTAACTAAAACATAAAACAATTTTAACCAACTCAAATTAACCTATAGAACCAAATTAATTTATAAAAGTGCTAATTAACTCTCAAATAACAATCACCATGCAATCAAATAGCAATTAAAAATGAAGTCACACAATTTGGACATTAAATGTTTAAAAGTGCAAGACTACATTATTATTTTTTATGTTTTTCATTTTTGTAAGATAAAATTAATTACTCCTAATTTCAAAGCTAGATAAGAAACGTAAGCACGACATATTTTTGTATTTTTTATTAATTTAAACACATATAATCACGCTCATACGAATTCAAACAAATACCAAAAGTAACACAAAAATTCACGAAATACTGTGGGAGTAATTCATGTTAGGCAAAAATCACGTGCTCACAGCTGCCCCTCTTTGCGCGGAAACAACGAAGAGTTTTCGTGCAAAGATAAGTGAGTGGATATAAGCGATTTTTGCCCATTTGAGCACTCCGCATGAAGCATTTTGGAAAAGTTTTGACCGAACCTTGCTTCAAAGGTCTCCTACATATCCCTGGCTAAAAGGGAATCAGGTCAATGTAGTTCGGGAAGTTCTGGTAGCTGGGACTACCATGATTGTTGCGATCTCGCTGTTACTGCCGTTACTGCTGTTACTGCTGTTGCCACTGCTTAGCTGATCTCCTTGTTACACCGTACTAAGCAACAAAAACAAGAAGCTAGACTAAGTTATAGTACTACAAGTTCTTATCTATCCTTTTTAACTTGATCTTGTCGCGCTCCTTGCCATCCTGTCTGACTTGGCGTTCCTTCTGATGCTTCTTCTCTTCTGCCAATTGTTATTTCGGCCTATCTTGATTGCCGAACTCCGACCATTGTAACCTTCTTTATGATCTTTGAACTATTCTCTTCGTAATCTGAATCTATCTGTTCTGATCCTTGTTGCCTCTCTCTGCTTACGAACTTGGATTCAGGCCGGAGATTTCCGTTACATTCAACCGCTTTCCTCAACCAAATTAAAATAGATCGCCACTCCATTCTCCAGGCGGGCTCCCTGACTTCAACCACTACTTCAAAATAAAATCGCCGCTCCGTTCTCCAGGCGGGCTCCCTGACTTCAACTACTACTTCAAAAATAACATCGCCACTCCATTCTCCAGGCGGGCTCCCTGACTTCAACTACTACTTCAAAAATAAAATCGCCACTCCATTCTCCAGGCGGCTCCCTGACTTCAACTACTACTTCAAAAATAAAATCGCCACTCCATTCTCCAGGCGGGCTCCCTGACTTCGACTACTACTTCAAAATAAAATCGCCATTCCATTCTCCAGGCGGGCTCCCTGACTTCAACTACCACTCAAAATAAAATCGCCACTCCATTCTCCAGGCGGGCTCCCTGACTTCAACTACTACTTCAAAATAAAATCGCCACTCCATTCTCCAGTCGGGCTTCCTGACTTCAACTACTGCTTCAAAATAAAATCGCCACTCCATTCTCCAGGTGGCTCCCTGACTTCAACTACTACTTCGAAATAAAATCGCCACTCCATTCTCCGGGCGGGCTCCCTGACTTCAAGTACTACTTCAAAATAAAATCGCCACTCCATTCTCCGAGCGGGCTCCCGACTTCAACTACTACTTCGAAATAAAATCGCCACTCCATTCTCCAGGCGGGCTCCCCGACTTCAACTACTACTCAAAATAAAATCGCCACTCCATTCTCCAGGCGGGATCCCTGACTTCAACTATTACTCAAAATAAAATCGCCACTCCATTCTCCAGGCGGGCTTCCTGACTTCAACCACTACTTCGAAATAAAATCGCCACTCCATTCTCCAGGCGGGCTCCCTGACTTCAACTACTACTTCAAAATAAAATCGCCACTCCATTCTCCAGGCGGGCTTCCTGACTTCAACTAACTACTTCGAAATAAAATCGCCACTCCATTTTCCATGCGGGCTCCCTGACTTCAACTACTACTTCAAAATAAAATCGCCACTCCGTTACATTCAACCGCTCTCCTCAACCAAGTTAAAATAGATCGCCACTCCATTCTCCAGGCGGGCTCCCCGACTTCAACTACTACTTCGAAATAAAATCGCCACTCCATTCTCCAGGCGGGCTCCCTGACTTCACTTATTACTTCAAAATTAAATCGCCACTCCATTCTCCAGGCGGGCTCCCTGACTTCAACTACTACTTCAAAATAAAATCGCCACTCCATTCTCCAGCCGGGCTCCCCGACTTCAACTACTACTCAAAATAAAATCGCCACTCCATTCTCCAGGCGGGCTCCCTGACTTCAACTAACTGCTTCAAAATTAAATCGCCACTCCATTCTCCAGGCGGGCTCCCTGACTTCAACTACTACTCAAAATAAAATCGCCACTCCATTCTCCAGGCGGGCTTCCTGACATCAACTACTACTTCAAAATAAAATCGCCACTCCATTCTCCAGGCGGGCTCCCTGACTTCAACTACTACTCACTGATTACATCCTATCTTGATTACCTTCCCTTCGCCTCTTGTACCACTTCCTTCTTCCTGCATTGCCTCTCGGACCACCTTCTCTTCTGAATTATCCTGTCTTGGAATTGCCTTCCCCTGGGTCGTATTACTTTTTCTTCTGGCTGCTGGGGGTATTTTGGAACTGTTTACTCGCCTGCTGGGGATGATGCTGCCGAGGAAGTATTCTTTGTTTCCTTCACCCCTCATTCTCTTCCTTCTTCCCATACCTCCTGCGGGACTCACGCTTTTGCCTCCTCGAGCAAATTATGGAATGTAATACTGCTAGGGGAATCTCGAAGCCATTGTTTCATTTTTCCAACGACTGCTGGGGATGATACCAGGCTCAAAGATCATCCCATCTTGTGTTGCTTTCTACCCTTGTCCCCTGGGTCTTTGCTTTCAAGAAAATTTTCGCAACAGGAGAAAATTTTCTGCCCCAGTTTGATAAACTTCTGGACGGTATGCTTTTCTGCCAACGAACCCTCTTTTCCTGCTTTTAAATCAAAGAAAAATTGTTAGTTTCAAAATGCGGCGAGTGGTCGTGCCACTCTTGTTGGGGCCATTTTCTTTTCTCTTTCAGCTGCTTGGCCTCTCTCGAACTTTGAGGGCGACGTTGACGCTTGCCGGGGACGATGCTCTTTCCACGAACGACCTCTCATCTTTCCTTTTATTCCAATCTTTGGTTTGGTCCGACTCTTTTTAGCCGGTGATCTGTTGCGTGAAATCATCTTTCGGACGTGCCACATGTGTCCATCATACTCCATAATTCTTGCGAACCTTCCAATCAGCCTGTCATCCCAATCTTACTATCGTAACGACTTCTGTCTTATTGCCTCGTTCCACGCCTATTCACTTTCAATATACTGCTTTGGGAGACTTGGTAGTAAGCTTTGAAAAATCAATTTTCGAAAATGAAAGAAAAGAAAAGAATACTGACCGCAAATGACAAAAGAAGAGAAAAACTTTTCTGAACTCAAAAATAGGAAAACTTATCTGAATGTGTGCCTGATCCAATGGTTATGCCGCGCCTTTGAGATTAAACTACCCAGTCTATTCATGTCAATCACTTTCTGATGCCGCGTTCTGCTAGAGGTAAACGGGTGTCCCAACCTTGTCTCGTGCAGACATCTTGTAACCATCTCGTCCTGTCACCTCACAGTGCCCTTCAAAGGGTTTCCACTAATGAGATTCTCTCATTTCTCTCTATCTCCCGTCGCCTTAAGGTGCCCGTAAAGGTTTTCACCGTAAGACTCTCTCATTTTACTTCTCTCGACTTCATTCGCCTTAAGGTGCCCGCGAGGGTTTTCACCGTTAAGACTCTCTCATTTACGCTTTCTTTCCCTGCGGCGGGGTATCACCCCTGAGATTCCCTCTAGAGTGTTATCCCCTGTCGGCTTGTGCATCCTGGATTCAATCGAGGGTCGGGATGTCACTCTTGGCTTTCATTCATATGACTTGGCACTTTTCAAATACTGATCGAGAGGTCTTTCTGGTTCTTAATATGGTTTCTGCGCGTGAGGCTGAAGAAAGAGGTTTAGCCTCAACGGTTAGCTTATTACAACTTTCGGAATCCACACTATCTTTCCAACGAAACAATGACTTCTGCCCCATTTTTGTTGCTTGGGGGATTTTTTTGATTTTTTTATTTATTATGACCGAGCCGTGTGGCGCCTACGTATCCTTCTTGAGGAATCAGGTCGAACGTAGTTCACTTTTTCTTGTATTTTTTTCTTTGTTTCTTTTTCTATTCTGTTACACATCTTCCTTGATGATTCCGAAAGAGAGTATATGAAAGAATAATTAAGGCTCAAATGGGGAAACAAAGGTTAAAGTGTTTGGGTAGTAGAAAAATTGCCTCTGTCATTTCATTCTCCGAAAAATGCCAAATACACACAAACAAAACCAAACGTTGACAAATGCATTAAAGAATTACATGTAATATCTCTTGACTGCATCAGAATTGATAGCCATATCGGTGCATCTTCCCTCAACATCAGTTAGGCATAGAGCGCCGTTGGATAATACTCTAGTCACCACAAATGGTCCCTGCCAATTTGGAGCGAACTTGCCTTTCGCTTCGGCCTGACGTGGTAGAACTCTCCTCAGCACATGCTGTCCCACTTCAAATTTCCTGGGATGTACCTTCTTGTTATACGCTCTCGCCATTCTCTTTTGATACAATTGGCCGTGACATACTGCTGTCAACCTCTTTTCATCGATCAAGCTCAATTGCTCTAATCGTGTTTTGACCCACTCGTCGTCATCAATCTCAGCTTCAGGCGACGATTCGGAGGGATGGAATCTCAACTTCTGCGGGTATTACTGCCTCAGTCCCGTATACCAACAAGTAAGGAGTTGCACCTACCGAAGTCCGGACGGTAGTGCGATAACCCAACAGCGCAAATGGTAACTTTTCATGCCACTGCCTAGACCCTTCTACCATCTTCCTCAATATCTTCTTTATGTTCTTGTTTGCCGCCTCGACCGCACCATTTGCTTTTGGGCGATACGGTGTGGAATTTCGGTGTGTAATCTTGAACTGTTGACATACCTCTTTCATCAATCCACTGTTAAGATTTGCACCGTTATCCGTAATGATCATCTTTGGAATTCCAAACCTACAAATGATGTGGGAGTGTACGAAGTCCACCACCGCCTTCTTGGTCACTGATTTGAATGTTTTGGCCTCCACCCACTTGGTAAAATAATCAATCGTTACCAGAATGAACCTGTGACCATCGGAAGCCGCAGGCTCAACAGGTCCAATAACATCCATACCCCATGCTACAAACGGCCATGGTGCTGACATTGTATGCAATTCAGTCGGCGGAGAATGAATCAAATCTCCGTGTATCTGACACTGATGGCATCTTCGCACGAAACTTATACAATCACGCTCCATCGTGAGCCAGTAATATCCTGCTCGAAGAATCTTCTTCGCCAATACGTATCCGCTCATGTGTGGTCCGCAAACTCCCGAGTGTATATCTGTCATCACTGTTGTGGCTTGATTTGCATCTATACATCTCAACAATCCTAAGTCCGGGGTTCTTTTGTATAGCACCCCTCCACTAAGGAAAAATCCGTTCGCCAACCGCCGAATAGCTCGCTTTTGATCTCCAGTTGCTTGCTCTGGGTATACTCCTAACCGGAGGTATTCCTTGACATCATGAAACCACGGCTCACCATCCACCTCTTCCTCTATCACATTACAATAAACATGTTGATTCCGGACATGGATATGTAACGGATCGACACGAACCTTGTCCAGGTGATGTAGCATTGATGCTAAAGTAGCCAACGCGTCGGCAACCTCATTATGCATTCTTGGGATGTGTCTGAATTCTACTGATCGAAAGCGCTTGGTCAGATCATGCAAGCACTGACGATATGGGATAAGCTTTAAATCTCCGGTTTCCCATTCTCCCTGAATCTGATGTACCAGAAGGTCCGAGTCCCCCAAGACCAAGACGTCCTGTACATCCATGTCCACCGCTAATCGCAGCCCCAAGATACATGCCTCGTACTCGGCCATATTATTGGTATAGTGAAAACGCAGTTGAGCAGTAACAGGATAATGATGTCCTGTTTCAGATATGAGCACAGCCCCTACTCCGACTCCTTTTGCGTTCGCCGCTCCGTCGAAGAAGAGTTTCCACCCTGGATCCTTGGTTAGTTCTAACCCCTCAATTTGCAATACCTCTTCGTCTGGAAAATACGTCCTCAAAGGCTCATATTCGTTATCAACAGGATTTTCAGCTAAGTGATCGGCCAGGGCTTGAGCTTTCATAGCCGTCCTTGTCACGTATATGATGTCGAACTCCGCAAGTAATATTTGCCATTTTGCTAACCTCCCTGTAGGCATAGGTTTCTGGAAAATATACTTCAACGGATCCAAACGCGAAATGAGGTAAGTGGTGTAAGAAGACAAATAGTGTTTCAGCTTTTGGGCTACCCAAGTCAGGGCGCAACATGTCTTTTCTAGATGAGTGTACTTGACCTCGTGGACTGTAAACTTCTTACTGAGGTAGTAAATGGCCCTTTCCTTCCTGCCAGTAAGATCATGCTGCCCCAGTACGCAGCCAAACGAATTCTCCAAGACCGTCGGATAAAGAATCAGGGGTCTACCTGGCTCAGGCGGCACTAGTACGGGTGGATTTGACAGATACCCTTTGATTTGGTCGAACGCTTCCTGACATTCTGTAGTCCATTCTATCGCGACGTCTTTCTTCAACAGACGGAATATGGGTTCACGGGTTGCTGTAAGTTGAGCAATAAACCTACTGATGTAATTTAACCTTCCCAACAGACTCATTACCTCTGTTTTATTCTTTGGCGGGGGTAGCTCTTGAATGGACTTGATTTTGGATGGGTCCAACTCAATGCCCCGTCGGCTGACGATGAATCCTAGCAACTTTCCCGATGGAACTCCGAATGCGCATTTGGCCGGATTGAGCTTGATGTCGTACCTTCGAAGTCTTTGAAAGAACTTCCTGAGGTCGGCAACATGGTCTTCTTGACGTCTGGATTTTACGATCACATCATCCACGTACACTTCAATTTCCTTGTGTATCATGTCATGGAATACCGTAGTCATCGCCCTCATATATGTTGCCCTTGCATTCTTCAAACCGAACGGCATCACTCGGTAGCAATAAGTTCCCCACGGTGTGATAAAAGTCGTCTTTTCTGCGTCCTCTTCATCCATCAAAATCTGATGATATCCCGCATAACAGTCCACAAAGGATCCGATTTCGCGTCCGGCGCAATTATCAATTAGGATATGGATATTGGGAAGTGGGAAATTATCCTTAGGACTCGCCTTGTTGAGGTTGCGATAGTCCACACATACTCTGATCTTTCCGTCTTTCTTTGGCACTCGGTACTACATTAGCCAACCATTCAGGGTATCGAGTGACGCGAATGACTTTCGCCTGCAACTGCTTGGTTACTTCCTCTTTGATCTTTACACTCATCTCCGTCTTGAATTTCCACAGTTTTTGCTTGACGGGAGGATATGCCGGATCAGTGGGAAATTTATGAACCACTAGATCAGTGCTGAGTCCCGGCATGTCGTCGTATGACCATGCGAAAATGTCTTTAAACTCCATGAGTGTTTTGATCAACTCTTCTCTCAGATTGGGTTCAATATGGACACTTATTCGAGTTTCTTTGACGTCATCCGCATTCCCTAGATTAACGGCCTCAGTATCATTTAAATTCGGTTTGGGTTTTTCCTCGAAGTGACTTAATTCTTCACCGATTTCTTCTACGGCTTCATCATCGCCGTACTCTTACTCACTCTCGTTACTTCTTATTTCATGCGTTATTATTTCCAAACCCGATTGACTTTCTAGACTGGGTTGATTAATCTTTAAGCACGCCATATCATTAAGATCAGTTGAAAGAAGGCTGTTCAGAAAAGTAAAAAAAGAAGGAAAAAATAAACAAAATTAGACACGAGGGAACCAAATTTCATTAATGGGAATTGTACAAAGGGAAAACAAACTGCAAACTTAAATCAAAATGAACTAAAAACAACTGGATTTTACTCCGGGGACAAACCCCCAACACAAAATTTCGAAAGAAAAACAATCCAAGACAAACTACCAAGACTCCTTCCGGACAGGGAGAGGAGTAGCCTTCCAGTTATTCAGTTTTGCCTTTGGTCCCACAAACTGTATCTCGGCGTGACTGGATCCTTCACCGTCCTCGAGCATACATACATCTGTGAATAGGTCCTCGAACTTCCTGAAGAACTCTTCGTCTGGCCTGATCGTAGGACCGGGAATCTTTGTCGTTGGATGTCCTCTTGCTCCGGACCTGACAAAAGATTGGGAAAGGCGTGGAACAGGCTTTGGGAGCACCCATGTCTTCTGCTTACTCCTCTTTGCTCGCCGGATGTCCTCTGATGTTGGCTGGAATCCCAAGCCGAAGGTTCCCAAGTTTTCGACCACCGATACCGGTTGTATGATTCCTTGCAGAGATGCACCTAGACCTTTACCAGGTATGAAACCATGTCGCAACATTTCATGAGCCACCATGACGTCGGCAGTAATTATTCTGTCATTGGGAACGCACTCCCCTTCTGGAACTCGGTTGGCGGATACCACATCGCAGATCTGGTATACCCACGGCCCAACATCTTCTTCTGTCTCAACAAAGGGGACGATGGTGCCTGGTTGTAGATCATTCTCTCCATGGACGACGATCTCCCGTTGGTCCCACTCAAACTTGACGAGTTGGTGTAAGCTGGATGGAACTGCTCTTGCGGCATGGATCCACGGTCGCCCTATCAGAAGGTTATATGACACTACCATGTCCAGCACCTCGAATTCCATGGTGAACTCCACTGGCCCAATTGTCAAGATTAGCACTATGTCACCAACCGACGCTTTGCCTCCCCCATCGAACCCTCGAACACATATGTTGTTCTTGCGTATCCTGCCGATGTCTACTTTCAATTTGTCCAGTGTAGAGAGAGGACAAATGTTAGCACTGGACCCATTATCGACAAGGACTTTGGTAACCACCGCCTCCTCACACTTCACCGTAAGATATAAAGCCTTGTTGTGCTCGGTGCCTTCCTCGGGCAACTCATCATCGGTGAAGGTGATCCGATTTGCTTCGAAGATCCTATTGGTGATCTTCTCCAGATGATTTACCGAAATTTTATCAGGTACGTGTGCCTCATTCAGAATTTTCATCAAAGCTTGCCGATGTTCTTCAGAATGTATCAGCAAAGATAGCAATGATATTTGCGCGGGAGTCTTCTTCAACTGCTCTAAGACAGAGTAGTCATGCAACTTCATCTTTTTGAGGAATTCTTCTGCCTCTTCATCAGTTACCGGCTTTTTCAATGTTGCCGGAGTGATCTTCCTCAATTCCGCAGGGGCAAAACATCTCCCCGAGCGGGTCAACCCTTGGGCTTCACAAACTTCTCTTTCACTTCCTTTCCTTTGTAGGTCGTTGTAATCCGAGCATAATTCCACGGAACAGCCCGGCTATCAGTTATTGGCAACTGTATTGCTGGCTTGATGATGAAAGGATCCATTCGAACGCCTGCTACTGTCAAGATGGGCTTGATTGTTGCCCCCGGTACAACTATCTTTGCTTCCCTCGGCCTCACCGGTACTCCGCTCACACTCCCCTTTCCTGCTTCCGACCCTCCTGGTATGTCCTTCTTGCAACTGGGTGACTCATCAAGGCTCGGCCCCTTTCTCATTCCTGCCCCGCTAGACTTAATCATTATTACAGTCTGAGAGGCTTTCTCCTTTCCTTCCTCTGCCCGCACCAACTTGATCATATTGGTCTCATGATGAGTTGGAAGCGGGTTTTGGTTGATGTTGGGCTCTGTTGGAGTCTGGACCTCAATCCTGCGAGTGTCAATGAGCTCCTGGATGGCCGTCTTCAACCTCCAACACTTTTCTGTATCGTGTCCCGGACATCCCGAGCAGTAGGCACAATTTACTGAATGGTCCAGGTTCTTCGGAAGAGGGTTTGGTAGCTTAGCTTCAACCGGATTTAGCAACCCTACTTGCTTCAACCGGTGGAACAGACTGGTGTAAGACTCTCCTAAGGGAGTGAAAGTCTTTGGCCTCGGCGCCCTGTCGCCCCTGAATGCCTGGTTCGGACGAAAACTTGTGCCCGAGGGGTTCCTGTAAGCTCTTGGGGGTGGATAATTGTTCTGCGGGTTTGGTGCACGCCACGGTGCATGGACGGGAGGTGCAGGATAGGACTGTGCATGGTGGACAGTAAAATGGGGATCAGGTGCGGGATAGTAATGTTGCGGGTGGTTGTATGGATTGTGGGAGTAATTTTGGTGGTGAGGCTGGGGCGGGCTATATTGGGGTGTGGGGCCTCTATTTCTGAACCATGCCCCGGACTCGACTGCCGCGACTTCCTCTTTCCTCTTTTTCCCTAGTACTCCTCCAGTACCACTTTGGATAGCCTGGGTGGTGGCCTTTAATGCTGAGTAGCTCATGATCTTGTTGGCCTTCAAACCTTCCTCGATCATAGCCCCCATTTTTATCACCTCGGTGAATGATTTGCCCACGGACGTTACCAGATGTCCGAAGTAGGTTGGCTCCAGTGTCTGCAAGAAATAATCCACCATCTCGCTTTCTCTCACCGGCGGATCTACCCTGGCCGCCTGTTCCCTCCATCGGAAACCAAATTCCCTGAAGCTTTCAGCCGGCTTCTTCTCTAATTTTAGCAATGATAGGCGGTCGGGGATTATCTCAAGATTGTATTGGAACTGGCCGATAAAAGCTTGAGCCAAATCATCCCACGTAAACCATCTATTGGGATCCTGTCTAGTGTACCACTCCAACGCCGATCCCCCCAAACTCTGACCAAAGTAAGCTATCGGAATCTCGTCCCGTCCTCCGGCTCCTCGCATTTTACTACAGAACCCTCGGAGGTGGGCTACAGGATCACCATGCCCCTCGTATAGGTCGAATTTGGGCATTTTAAACCCTGCCGGCAATTGGACGTCCGGGAATGGACATAGATCTTTATATGCGACGCTGACCTGGTTGCCCAAACCGTGCATATTCCTGAAGGACTGCTCCAGGCTTTTAACTTTTCGGATAACTTCCTCGTGTTCCGAACTTTGGAAGTCCTTTTCCGGTTCTGCCGGATTATCCCGATGAGGTGTATGTGATTGTGGTTCGGGGGCCCTGAAAGGTAGGCTCGGAGGATAGTAAGAGTTGTCATGGATCCGAACATACGGCTCGCCGGCCGGCTTTTGCAAGTAGCGAGTGGAGGTGCCACAAAAACAGGGTGGCCGGAGGAGGATTTGGTTTGGCCGGTGGAATGTGGGTGGCATATGGGTTTTCCCCCGAAAGTATGGATAGATCGGGCGCTTGTCGAAGGATCAACGGGCGGATGTTCCGGAGCCGGAGCGAGAGTAGGGCGGTTTGGTGAAGATTGTTCCCTGGCCCAGGGCCAGGTGCATCTCTGTTATCCGTTGTTTTAACCGGTCTACCTCCTCTTTCATGATTTGTAGCTCGGATTTTTCTTCCTCGAGACTCTTACCAGAACTAGACATGCTTACCGTAATCGGTCCTTTGGATCTAGTACTGTAATGATGGCTGGCCAGTATATTCTGTCAAACCAACTGCTAAACTTTTCCGGAAATGCAACAAACTTGTTAGTTTACCGAGTTTGACAGATATGTTATAGCACGTTGGATGCAATGCACCTAACCAAATAACCCTTTCTACATGTACTCTTAACATGCGTCATTCCGACCCTTTTTCTTTTTCTTTTTCTTTTTCTTCTTTTTTTTTTCGACTATCTTTGCAAGCCTTATTGTTATTTAACCTTTGGATTCTTTTCCTTTCTTTTTAGTGGTGGTCGAATCTTATGTGGATTGCCTACGTATCACGACCCCGCGTGAATCAGGACCGAGCGTAGTTCTGGTAACAAGATTGTGGCAAAATTCAGTAACTTTTATATCAAATAAAACCGTGCAGTTACAAAACACGTCTTACAACAATCAGCAAAAACAAAAGAAATGCTTGACTTGGGAAAGTAAAGATAAAGATGCCAACTAGCTTGACTCAACATTTCAAAATACATTTTCAATCAAAAATCTAATGCTCTAAAATTCCTGGGGGCCCGCGAGGCATCATTCGGCCTTGCCGCGGGCCTGGGTGTGAGGTCCTTGTGCAGTCCCTCAACTCTTCCATGATCCGATGAACATAACCCATAATTGAAGCGAAAAGGTCGGCGCGGGGCATTCGTTCACAAGCTAGGCACTTCATGGTGACATAGTGCCCGATTTCTCCAATTCTGTCCTTGATCATGTCCCTTTCTCCGAGTAGCCGCTCTATCTGCCGGCTTTTCGTCCCCAATCTTCGAGCATTGTTGGTGACTTGGTCTAGGAGCCTATCCACTTGTCCTTGCAGTCGGGCCATCAAATTGTGGCAACGGTCGAGGTCCGTTCTGGCATCTTGGGCTTGCTTGAAAACCCGCTCCCTGAGGACAACATTTGCTTCCCTCAGGCTAGTGATGATCTCAGTGTAATCTTCTTCCACCCGTTTTAGGTGAAGTGCATGTTGATGTGCCTCCTTTCTCCAGCTAGCACGGATCCTCGTTGTCTGGGCTTTCGACTCGTCCAATTCTCTTTGGATATCGGTGATTTGGCTTCTCAAACCCTTTATCAATTTTTCGTCTGCCCGACTCCTCAACTGTCTGTCAGCATCCCTTTTTATTTGCTGGATTTGAGCTCTCAAGAGGTCATTTTCTTGTACCAACTTCTTTTTGTCTCCTTCGTCGGTGGCAGCTTGCACGTTCTTCTCGAACTGAAGGTCCCGGACCTGCTGTTCTATCTTGCCAATCTTCGTCCTATACCCCTCCTCCTTTGCTAGCCAATTCCATTGTTCCTGTGAATCTTCCGTGAACTGTTGGACATGGGCTCTTTTAGAACATTTCCGACGAATCCGAAATCTTTTCCCGAACCACACATTGTACTTTGGGTCCACCTCTCCCTTAGCTAGTTCCCGGACCATGGTTTTAGGCTCAAGGAACCGACATTCGTGCCACAGCCTTCTAATCTTCTCTTCGGGGAATACAACTCCCGGGCTCAACTCAACGGCGTACTTCCTCAGGTCTTGATCGGTAGGAATAACCTGAAACCTTCCTAGTTGACGTAATACACGGTGAGGGACATATGGTTGGACACCGCGGATCCCCATCAGAAGGATATAACACTCCTCGGCTGCCATATATATTACTTCAGTATCGGGTAACCACCCGAACGCCCATTCAATCTGATCGGCTTCTATTGAGCTCAGTCGTGCAAGCCATGCCTCGACGCCTTCGGGGAATACAACACCCATCATCCGTTCTTCGAAACCCCTGATACAGTTTTTTCCGGTCAACCCATGGTTCATGTATTGTGTTCGGTGACGGAGGTGTTCTTGCATCCATAATTGGAGTAACAGATTGCATCCTTGGAAGAAATTGCCCCCTTCTCGGCATACAGTCAAGGCTCGATAGATTTCGGACAAAACCAAAGGGACCACCGTGCTGGTAGCCTTTTTGATTGCAACATCGGCTATTCCTACCAGACTTATCTCTATTTTCTTATCTTCGCGCGGACAAATCACAATCCCCAAGAATGTCGTTATGAACGCTAGAATTCGTCTGGCCTCCCACTTGGTTCTATTCCCTGCGTGAGTTAGTCCAAGGTTTGACTCTTCAAAACCCCGAGGAGTGCCGTACCGTTGGTATAAGAATTGGAGATCGCAACATCCTTTCAGCAGATCATCATTCTTCACCTTCCGACTAATGCTCAGCAAATCCAGAAACCCATGTGGAGATACCGGTCTTGGCGAGAGCAGGTATTGCCCTCTTAATTTCCCATTTAGTCCTGCGTAGCCCGCAATTTCCTCTAACGTGGGCGTCAGTTCAAAGTCAACAAAACGGAACACATTGCGGGTCGGATCCCAGAAAGATACCAGTGCATTGATGATGTCTTTCCTTGGCTCGATATTCAACAGATCAACCAAACCTCCCAAAATTCTCCCTACTACCTTTTTGCTACTGTCTTCCAAATCGTTCCACCATATACGGAGCTGCTGAGGGACCTCACTAAAGATTGAAAATGATTTATTCTGATTCGTGCTCATCCTGCACATTTATTAAGGTGATTTAAATAAGAAAAACAACTTTGTTTTGCTAAAAATAAAAAATCAGTTTTCAATCACGGCCTTTCAACGTCTCGGGGACGAAGGCTTTTAAGGCTGTGGGGTAAATTGATCGAAATCAAAATTGACCCAAAGGTGGCCATTTATACGAAATTAGCCTTCCGGAGTCCCTTTCGGGAACATTCGGCTATTTTTGAAAACAGCGTCACCGACTTATTTAGTACAAAAGTTAGTTTTGATATTTTGGCTATTTTTCAAAAGGTGAAGTTGGACCCGATGGAGGTTGCCTACGTATCTCACATCCAATGAGAATCAAACCCACGTAGTTCGGTTTTAACGAAACAAACGACATTATTTATTTATTCATTTTACTAAAGGAAAACAAGTAAGCTATTTCTATCTCAAGAACAAAACACACTTTCCCTTTTTTTTTTCTTTTTTTTTTTTTTTTTTTTTTTTTTATCTAAAGCCGGTCAGCATGCAAGTCTATAACAGATAAATGCGTAAGACAAACAGGATGCAGCAGGATAGTCTGTTCATTTCAGGTCACCTGTCCTAGACGGACCCAACCCCTGTGTTGAGTCCCCTAAGCCAAATGCAACATGATGCAAATAAACGTTTCCTACTAGGGATCCGGCATGAAGCTTTGTTATTCTAGGTTTGAAACCTGGGTTTATCTGTTCTAGACTTGGCTTACCCGAGCGGACAGCTCGAGCCGAGGAGGAGGCAGCAACCCGGGAATACAGAAGCTTCACCGGTTTTGCAACTTATCCAAACCTCGTTCTAAAATGGGAATTAGACACTATACAGAAAAGAAGTCACACGAAGTTCACCCTTCTTCATGATTTAGAAGACTCAGAGAGGAGATTGGTTCCGGCACAATTTATATATACAGTTCACAAAATATCAAAGCAGTAAAAACAATATTTAGCACATTAGTGCAAACATGTAATAAAAATCAGATAATCAATAAGCCAAATACAACAATTATTCCGAGCTCGAATTCTAAAGATTTCCCCAGCAGAGTCGCCAGAGCTGTCACACCTCTTTTTTACCGCACCCGCGAGGGTGCAAAGAGTTTTTTCAATTAAAGGACAATCGAGACGGGATTTATTTAATTATTTCAGAGTCGCCACTTGGGAGATTTATGGTGTCCCAAGTCACCGGTTAAATCTCGAATCGAGGAAAAGAATGACTCTATTTAATAGTCCGCGAACCAGAAATCCGGATAAGGAATTCTATTAACCCGGGAGAAGGTATTAGGCATTCCCGAATTCCGTGGTTCTAGCACGGTCGCTCAACTGTCGTGTTTGGCTTATCTATCTGCTTTTTACAGTTATGCACTTAGTGCAAATTAATATCCCTTTACCGCTTTTATTATTGATTATGATTTACGAAAGAGAAAGTTGCTTAAAAATATGCTTCCGAATCACGTCACATGAAATGCACCCGGATCCTCGACATATTCTTATTCAACATTTCGGGGTTTGGATTTGGGTCGCATGAAATGCACACCCGTATTTAAGAAGGTAGAACTAGAATATGCGCCCGGAGCGATTACTTATTTACACTGTTGAGAAGGACGTGATATTCGCTAAGAAACGACACATCTCGAAATCTAAGTATTTTATATGTACATTTATGAAGGCCTTGCGATTAGTGTAACTATTAGGCGAGGCGCACCTTTAATTCAAATCTAAAGCGAACTACATCCCACTGTGTTTTACTTAGGAGTTGATTCCAAATTATTTAAAACTTGCTACGAACCACACCACATGAAATGCGCTTGTGGTTCCTGACACGCTTTATTTACTCTTGCCCGAAATTGGGGTCGGGTCACATGAAATGCACCCCGACTCCTTTAATCTAATTACGTCATTCAGTTGAGTAATAACTCACTAGTTCCTACAATGTGACAAAATCCTACTCAACTATAACCAATTCGAGCCAACACACGGTTAGTTAATTAAATGAGCAGGTTTGAGTCTATGGTGGACAATTATATGGAAAGAAACTACTTTGAATTCATCTAATCCTCAAAAAGCCACTGTCATATATTTTCGCAAGTTCAAGATATCACTCCTCACGGGTGTTCAAATCACCTTAGACTTTTCCGCTTAAACAGATAGCTAATCTTGCTTTTAACATAAGATCTAACATTAACAGATTTGGAGATTACACACATGAGTAGAGAAGATTGAACAGAGATACAACAGACTAATTCAGGTTTACGTGCATATCTAATGATAGTGTATCTTTGATCTAGCTACATTTTTCCATAACCAAAACTGGCAATACAAACTTAATTAAAGAATAACCGAACGTAACAAACATAAGAACTTTGGACGACTACATGATTCGACAGACTTTAAACATAAGCTTCAAGCTTCATTCTTTTCGAACCAAGGAACTACAATAACGGAAATGTGTACCTAGAATACGGAAGAAGAAAGATGAGTGAGCAGTGAACAAAATGGCAATCAACAGTATTGGCCAGCAGCCACAGGAGAAAACAAGGCAGTAACAGTAGCAAGAACAATCAACACAGACCAGCAGCAACACAATAGACACAACAGCAACAACTCAACACAGCAGCAACAACAATCAACAGTGATAGCAAAACCACCACAACAGTAGCAAAAATAAACCACAGCAGACTCAGCAAACCAGTGACCCAACAATAGTCCCAACAGCAGAATCAACAACAACCAGTGGCAGTTACAGCCACAGTAGCACAGCAACAACAACCAGTCAATCAGCAAGCAACACAAAACAGCCCAAAACAATCCCAAAACAGTGCTGCCAGTGACCAAATACAGCACTGCCAGTGGCTCGACACTTTCAAACTCAGCAAATAACACACAATCAACCTCAGCACACCAATGACAATCGACTCCAGCAAATCAATGACGAACAACTTCAACAACCAATGACAAACGACCCTAAAAGCTTTGCTGGAGATCTCTGTGAGCTTCAACTATGAATCTAGTGAAACAGTGACTAAAGATTCAGTGGCAGAACCAAGAAGAACCCAAACTCCCCAGTCTATCACTATGTTTCCAGAATACTTCTCCAACAAACACTATCACTGTGTTTGTCTCCTGTTCAAGTGGATATCAGAAAATCCTTAAGAGTCTGTGTGTGTAGGAATGTCTATCTTTTTTCTTCCTCTGTCCCAGCTTAATGCTATATTTATAGCTAAAAAACCCCAACCCCTCCTGAAGGCCTGCCCAATTAACTAACCCTTGCCCACTCTTCTCTCTGCCAAACCATGCCCTGCCAGTCCTATTGCTCCCTCTGTTTCAGCCACTAAGTTCTGCCTAGGTATGGGCTTTAATTAAAAAATGTGAAGTACAAAACCTGGTGGAGTGTCCTGCTGTGATAGCATGCTCCACTAGGTTGTCTTATGGGTGAGAGATTAAACAAATGGACTTAATCCAACCCTAATACTACATTCCAGAATCCAACGGACAACAACCCTAATGGTGACTTGCACACGGGCAAACAGGGAGGTGATCAATCCATTTCAACAGTGCTAATATTATCTAGTATAGTAAAATCTAATCAATTATAACACACCACAGTGATAACAAATTTAGCCGATAAAACAGTGAATTAAAAATCTCGGCAACAATTGAAACTAAGTATTCGACGACATTTGTTAAATCGATCACAGCATACAACAGGTATAATTGGTAACAAATCAATCGTCGAATCAGTGATTCGAAAATTTCAGGTAAACAAATAAAAATGTAGAATTAAACACTTGACAATATTGATCGAGACGACTACGCATTCTATAACTAACATTTTCCAACAACAAACAAAACGAGAATGACCAAATAAGGGTCTTAAGGGGTAGAAGGATAGACATTTTACAAAAAAAACAAAAGATAAAATTTAAACACAAAAGAACAACTGACGGCTAAACCAAACAAAGAACACAACAATAACTAAAACAGAAGAAGATTGAAATACCTTATGAAGACAATCCGAAATCGAACAAACCCGGGCTTACACGGACTTGAAATTGCATTTTTGAAGTAAACATGCTTTAATTGAAGTGTTTTTCAAACGAAAAACACTCCAATTGAAGTCTGTTGGCTTCAAATGCCGTTGATTTGGACGAAATCCCAGGTTTCCTAGAATCTAGGGTTCTTAGGCTCAAATTGGGGTTCGAGCATTTCTGGTTAGATTCGAACAAAACCAGGATTGGTAGGGGCATGAGGGAGGCCATGGGAGGGTTTGGGGTGAGTTTGGGGTGATTTGGCGTCGGCTCGAGTTTGACTCGAATCTTCAAATGAAGATTCGAGGAGCTCCGGAGTGATTCGAGGTAAATGAAGGCTGGATTCGTAATGGGGGAGGTGAGGGGAGTATTTGGTGTTAAGATGGTGGTGTTTGGCCACCGTCCGCCGCCGTAGGCGATTTCAGGCGGCGGAGGACGGCGGGGTGAGGTCTGGGCTGTGAGGCTTCTGAGAGACGAAGGGAGGGGGGGTTCTGAGGGGGCGGGGTAGGTTTTAGGAATATATACTAAGCGTGGGATTGGATCTAGGCCGTTGGATCAATTTAGATCGACGGCTTGGATCCACCCACTTAACGAAACGATGTCGTTTGGGTAGGTCTTGGACCGGGCGGGTTTTTTCTTGTGTGGATACGGGTCGGGGTACAGGGGCGATTGGTGACCGTTGGATCAAATGATCTGAACGGCTCAGATCGATCCAAGGTGAAGGTGGGCTGATCCAGTGGTTTGGGCCTGGTTGTTTCGCTTGGGCTTCATTGAAAATTCAGCCTGGTCTGATTTCCTTATTAATTTGTTTCCCCCCCTTTTTTATTTAACAATTAACTAAAACATAAAACAATTTTAACCAACTCAAATTAACCTATAGAACCAAATTAATTTATAAAAGTGCTAATTAACTCTCAAATAACAATCACCATGCAATCAAATAGCAATTAAAAATGAAGTCACACAATTTGGACATTAAATGTTTAAAAGTGCAAGACTACATTATTATTTTTTATGTTTTTCATTTTTGTAAGATAAAATTAATTACTCCTAATTTCAAAGCTAGATAAGAAACGTAAGCACGACATATTTTTGTATTTTTTATTAATTTAAACACATATAATCACGCTCATACGAATTCAAACAAATACCAAAAGTAACACAAAAATTCGCGAAATACTGTGGGAGTAATTCATGTTAGGCAAAAATCACGTGCTCACAGCTGCCCCTCTTTGCGCGGAAACAACGAAGAGTTTTCGTGCAAAGATAAGTGAGTGGATATAAGCGATTTTTGCCCATTTGAGCACTCCGCATGAAGCATTTTGGAAAAGTTTTGACCGAACCTTGCTTCAAAGGTCTCCTACATATCCCTGGCTAAAAGGGAATCAGGTCAATGTAGTTCGGGAAGTTCTGGTAGCTGGGACTACCATGACCGTTGCGATCTCGCTGTTACTGCTGTTACTGCTGTCACTGCTGTTGCCATCGCTTAGCTGATCTCCTTGTTACACCGTACTAAGCAACAAAAACAAGAAGCTAGACTAAGTTATAGTACTACAAGTTCTTATCTATCCTTTTTAACTTGATCTTGTCGCGCTCCTTGCCATCCTGTCTGACTTGGCGTTCCTTCTGATGCTTCTTCTCTTCTGCCAATTGTTATTTCGGCCTATCTTGATTGCCGAACTCCGACCGTTGTAACCTTCTTTATGATCTTTGAACTATTCTCTTCGCAATCTGAATCTATCTGTTCTGATCCTTGTTGCCTCTCTCTACTTACGAACTTGGATTCAGGCCGGAGATTTCCGTTACATTCAACCGCTTTCCTCAACCAAATTAAAATAGATCGCCACTCCATTCTCCAGGCGGGCTCCCTGACTTCAACCACTACTTCAAAATAAAATCGCCGCTCCGTTCTCCAGGTGGGCTCCCTACTTCAAAAATAAAATCGCCACTCCATTCTCCAGGCGGGCTCCCTGACTTCAACTACTACTCAAAATAAAATCGCCACTCCATTCTCCAGGCGGGCTCCCTGACTTCAACCACTACTTCGAAATAAAATCGCCACTCCATTCTCCAGGCGGGCTCCCTGACTTCAACTACTACTTCAAAATAAAATCGCCACTCCATTCTCCAGGCGGGCTTCCTGACTTCAACTACTACTTCGAAATGAAATCGCCACTCCATTCTCCAGGCGGGCTCCCTGACTTCAACTACTACTTCAAAATAAAATCGCCACTCCATTCTCCGGGCGGGCTTCCTGACTTCAACTACTGCTTCAAAATAAAATCGCCACTCCATTCTCCGGGCGGGCTCCCCGACTTCAACTACTACTTCGAAATAAAATCGCCACTCCATTCTCCGGGCGGGCTCCCTGACTTCAACGTACAACTTCAAAATAAAATCGCCACTCTATTCTCCAGGCGGGCTCCCTGACTTCAACTACTACTTCGAAATAAAATCGCCACTCCATTCTCCAGGCGGGCTCCCTGACTTCAACTACTACTCAAAATAAAATCGCCACTCCATTCTCCAAGCGGGCTCCCTGACTTCAACTACTACTCAAAATAAAATCGCCACTCCATTCTCCAGGCGGGCTTCCTGACTTCAACCACTACTTCGAAATAAAATCGCCACTCCATTCTCCGGGCGGGCTCCCCGACTTCAACGACTACCATGACTGTTGCGATCTCGCTGTTACTGCTATTACTGCTGTTACTGCTGTTACTGCTGTTGCCACTGCTTAGCTGATCTCCTTGTTACACCGTACTAAGCAACAAAAACAAGAAGCTAGACTAAGTTACAGTACTACAAGTCCTTATCTATCCTTTTTAACTTGATCTTGTCGCGCTCCTTGCCATCCTGTCTGACTTGGTGTTCCTTCTGATGCTTCTTCTCTTCTGCCAATTGTTATTTCGGCATATCTTGATTGCCGAACTCCGACCATTGGTCCCTTCCTTGCGATCTTCAACTTGTTTTCCGTCGAAGTCTGAATCCATCTTTCTGATCCATGTTGCCTTCCCTCTGCTTATGAACTTGGATTTATGCCGGGGATTTCTGTTACGCTCAACCGCTTCAAAATAAATCGTCACTCCATTCTTCAAGCGGGCTCCCCGACTTCAACTACTACTTCAAAATAAAATCGCCACTCCATTCTCCAGGCGGGCTCCCTGACTTCAATTATCAACTCTGAAAATTAAACGCCATTCCTCTCTTCAGGCGGGCTCCTGACTTCCACAACATCTTTTGAAATAAAATCGCCACTCCATTCTCCAGGCGGGCTCCCTGACTTCAACTACTACTTCAAAATAAAATCGCCACTCCATTCTCCGGGCGAGCTCCCTGACTTCAACCACTACTTCAAAATAAAATCGCCACTCCATTCTCCGGGCGGGCTCCCTGACTTCAACTACTACTCAAAATAAAATCGCCACTCCATTCTCCCGGCGGGCTCCCTGACTTCAACTAACTGCTTCAAAATAAAATCGCCACTCCATTCTCCAGGCGGGCTCCCTGACTTCAACTACTACTCAAAATAAAATCGCCACTCCATTCTCCAGGCGGGCTTCCTGACATCAACTACTACTTCAAAATAAAATCGCCACTCCATTCTCCAGGCGGGCTCCCTGACTTCAACTACTACTCACTGATTACATCCTATCTTGATTACCTTCCCTTCGCCTCTTGTACCACTTCCTTCTTCCTGCATTGCCTCTCGGACCACCTTCTCTTCTGAATTATCCTGTCTTGGAATTGCCTTCCCCTGGGTCGTATTACTTTTTCTTCTGGCTGCTGGGGGTATTTTGGAACTGTTTACTCGCCTGCTGGGGATGATGCTGCTGAGGAAGTATTCTTTGTTTCCATCACCCCTCATTCTCTTCCTTCTTCCCATACCTCATGTGGGACTCACGCTTTTGCCTCCTCGAGCAAATTATGGAATGTAATACTGCTAGGGGAATCTCGAAGCCATTGTTTCATTTTTCCAACGACTGCTGGGGATGATACCAGGCTCAAAGATCATCCCATCTTGTGTTGCTTTCTACCCTTGTCCCCTGGGTCTTTGCTTTCAAGAAAATTTTCGCAACAGGAGAAAATTTTCTGCCCCAGTTTGATAAACTTCTGGACGGTATGCTTTTCTGCCAACGAACCCTCTTTTCCTGCTTTTAAATCAAAGGAAAATTGTTAGTTTCAAAATGCGGTGAGTGGTCGTGCCACTCTTGTTGGGGCCATTTTCTTTTCTCTGTCAGCTGCTTGGCCTCTCTCGAACTTTGAGGGCGACGTTGACGCTTGCCGGGGACGATGCTCTTTCCACGAACGACCTCTCATCTTTCCTTTTATTCCAATCTTTGGTTTGATCCGACTCTTTTTAGCCGGTGATCTGTTGCGTGAAATCATCTTTCGGACGTGCCACATGTGTCCATCATACTCCATAATTCTTGCGAACCTTCCAATCAGCCTGTCATCCCAATCTTACTATCGTAACGACTTCTGTCTTATTGCCTCGTTCCACGCCTATTCACTTTCAATATATTGCTTTGGGAGACTTGGTAGTAAGCTTTGAAAAATCAATTTTCGAAAATGAAAGAAAAGAAAAGAATACTGACCGCAAATGACAAAAGAAGAGAAAAACTTTTCTGAACTCAAAAATAGGAAAACTTATCTGAATGTGTGCCTGATCCAATGGTTATGCCGCGCCTTTGAGATTAAACTACCCGGTCTATTCATGTCAATCACTTTCTGATGCCGCGTTCTGCTAGAGGTAAACGGGTGTCCCAACCTTGTCTCGTGCAGACATCTTGTAACCATCTCGTCCTGTCACCTCACAGTGCCCTTCAAAGGGTTTCCACTAATGAGATTCTCTCATTTCTCTCTATCTCCCGTCGCCTTAAGGTGCCCGTAAAGGTTTTCACCGTAAGACTCTCTCATTTTACTTCTCTCGACTTCATTCGCCTTAAGGTGCCCGCGAGGGTTTTCACCGTTAAGACTCTCTCATTTACGCTTTCTTTCCTTGCGGCGGGGTATCACCCCTGAGATTCCCTCTAGAGCGTTATCCCCTTTCGGCTTGTGCATTCTGGATTCAATCGAGGGTCGGGATGTCACTCTTGGCTTTCATTCACATGACTTGGCACTTCTCAAATACTGATCGAGAGGTCTTTCTGGTTCTTAATATGGTTTCTGCGCGTGAGGCTGAAGAAAGAGGTTTAGCCTCAACGGTTAGCTTATTACAACTTTCGGAATCCACACTATCTTTCCAACGAAACAATGACTTCTGCCCCATTTTTGTTGCTTGGGGGATTTTTTTGATTTTTTTATTTATTATGACCGAGCCGTGTGGCGCCTACGTATCCTTCTTGAGGAATCAGGTCGAACGTAGTTCACTTTTTCTTGTATTTTTTTCTTTGTTTCTTTTTCTATTCCGTTACACATCTTCCTTGATGATTCCGAAAGAGGGTATATGAAAGAATAATTAAGGCTCAAATGGGGAAACAAAGGTTAAAGTGTTTGGGTAGTAGAAAAATTGCCTCCGTCATTTCATTCTCCGAAAAATGCCAAGTACACACAAACGAAACCAAACGTTGACAAATGCATTAAAGAATTACACGTAATATCTCTTGACTGCATCAGAATTGATAGCCGTATCGGTGCATCTTCCCTCAACATCGGTTAGGCATAGAGCGCCGTTGGATAATACTCTAGTCACCACAAATGGTCCCTGCCAATTTGGAGCGAACTTGCCTTTCGCTTCGGCCTGATGTGGTAGAACTCTCCTCAGCACATGCTGTCCCACTTCAAATTTCCTGGGATGTATCTTCTTGTTATACGCTCTCGCCATTCTCTTTTGATACAATTGGCCGTGACATACTGCTGTCAACCTCTTTTCATCGATCAAGCTCAATTGCTCTAATCGTGTTTTGACCCACTCGTCGTCATCAATCTCAGCTTCAGCGACAATTCGGAGGGATGGAATCTCAACTTCTGCGGGTATTGCTGCTTCAGTCCCGTATACCAACAAGTAAGGAGTTGCACCTACCGAAGTCCGGACGGTAGTGCGATAACCCAACAGCGCAAATGGCAACTTTTCATGCCACTGCCTAGACCCTTCTACCATCTTCCTCAATATCTTCTTTATGTTCTTGTTTGTTGCCTCGACCGCACCATTTGCTTTTGGGCGATACGGTGTGGAATTTCGGTGTGTAATCTTGAACTGTTGACATACCTCTTTCATCAATCCACTGTTAAGATTTGCACCGTTATCTGTAATGATTATATTTGGAATTCCAAACCTACAAATGATGTGGGAGTGTACGAAGTCCACCACCGCCTTCTTGGTCACCGATTTGAATGTTTTGGCCTCCACCCACTTGGTAAAATAATCGATCGTTACCAGGATGAACCTATGGCCATTGGAAGCTGCCGATTTTATAGGTCCAATAACATCCATACCCCACGCCACAAATGGCCATGGTGCTGACATTGTACGCAACTCGGTCGGCGGAGAATGAATCAAATCTCCGTGTATCTAACACCGATGGCATCTTCGTATGAAACTTATACAATCACGCTCCATAGTGAGCCAGTAATATCCTGCTCGAAGAATCTTCTTTGCCAATACATATCCGCTCATGTGTGGTCCGCAAACTCCCGAGTGTATATCTGTCATCACTGTTGTGGCTTGATTTGCATCTATACATCTCAACAATCCTAAGTCCGGGGTTCTTTTGTATAGCACCCCTCCACTAAGGAAAAATCCGTTCGCCAACCGCCGAATAGCTCGCTTTTGATCTCCAGTTGCTTGCTCTGGGTATACTCCTAACCTGAGGTATTCCTTGACATCATGAAACCACGGCTCACCATCCACCTCTTCCTCTATCACATTACAATAAGCATGTTGATTCCGGACATGGATGTGTAACGGATCAACACGAACCTTGTCCGGGTGATGTAGCATCGACGCTAAAGTAGCTAGAGCGTCGGCAACCTCATTATGCATCCTTGGGATGTGTCTGAATTCTACTGATCGAAAGCGCTTGGTCAGATCATGCAAGCACTGATGATATGGGATCAGCTTTAAATCTCTGGTTTCCCATTCTCCCTGAATCTGATATACCAGAAGGTCCGAGTCCCCCAAGACCAAGACGTCCTGTACATCCATGTCCACCGCTAATCGTAACCCCAGGATACATGCCTCGTACTCAGCCATATTATTGGTGCAGTGAAAACGCAGTTGAGCAGTAACAGGATAATGATGTCCTGTTTCAGATATGAGCACAGCCCCTACTCCTACTCCTTTTGCGTTCGCCGCTCCGTCGAAGAAGAGTTTCCACCCTGGATCCTTGGTTAGTTCTAACCCCTCAATTTGCAATACCTCTTCGTCTGGAAAATACGTCCTCAAGGGTTCGTATTCGTCATCAACAGGATTTTCAGCTAAGTGATCGGCCGGGGCTTGAGCTTTCATAGCCGTCCTTGTCACGTATATGATGTCGAACTCCGTAAGTAATATTTGCCATTTTGCTAACCTCCCTGTAGGCATAGGTTTCTGGAAAATATACTTCAACGGATCCAAACGCGAAATGAGGTAAGTGGTGTAAGAAGACAAATAGTGTTTCAGCTTTTGGGCTACCCAAGTCAGGGCGCAACATGTCTTTTCTAGATGAGTGTACTTAACCTCGTGGGCTGTGAATTTCTTATTGAGGTAGTAAATGGCCCGTTCCTTCCTGCCAGTAAGATCATGCTGCCCCAGTACGCAGCCGAATGAATTCTCCAAGACCGTCAGATAAAGAATCAGGGGCCTACCTGGCTCAGGCGGAACTAGTACGGGTGGATTTGACAGATACCCTTTGATCCGGTCAAACGCTTCCTGACATTCTGTCGTCCATTCTATCGCGGCGTCTTTCTTCAACAGACGGAATATGGGTTCACAGGTTGCTGTAAGTTGAGCAATAAACCTACTGATGTAATTTAACCTTCCCAACAGACTAATTACCTCTGTCTTATTCTTTGGCGGGGGTAGCTCTTGAATGGACTTGATTTTGGACGGGTCCAACTCAATGCCCCGTCGGCTAACGATGAATCCTAGCAACTTTCCTGATGGAACTCCGAATGCGCATTTGGCCGGATTGAGCTTGATGTCGTACCTTCGAAGTCTTTGAAAGAACTTCCCGAGGTCGGCAACATGGTCTTCTTGACGCCTAGATTTTATGATCACATCATCCACGTACACCTCAATTTCCTTGTGTATCATGTCATGGAATACCGTAGTCATCGCCCTCATATATGTTGCCCCGCATTCTTCAAACCGAACGGCATCACTCGGTAGCAATAAGTTCCCCACGGTGTGATAAAAGCCGTCTTTTCTGCGTCCTCTTCATCCATCAAAATCTGATGATATCCCGCATAGCAGTCCACAAAGGATCCGATTTCGCGTCCGGCGCAATTATCAATTAGGATATGGATATTGGGAAGTGGGAAATTATCCTTAGGACTCGCCTTGTTGAGGTTGCGATAGTCCACACATACTCTGATCTTTCCGTCTTTCTTTGGCACCGGTACTACATTAGCCAACCATTCAGGGTATCGGGTGACGCGAATGACTTTCGCCTGCAACTGCTTGGTTACTTCCTCCTTAATCTTCACACTCATCTCCGTCTTGAATTTCCGCAGTTTTTGCTTGACGGGAGGATATGCCGGATCAGTGGGTAATTTATGAACCACTAGATCAGTGCTGAGTCCTGGCATGTCGTCGTACGACCATGCGAAAATGTCTTTAAACTCCATGAGTGTTTTGATCAACTCTTCCCTCAGATTGGGTTCAATATGGACACTTATTCGGGTTTCTTTGACGTCATCCGCATTCCCTAGATTAACGGCCTCAGAGTATCATTTAAATTCGGTTTGGGTTTTTCCTCGAAGTGACTTAATTCTTCACCGATTTCTTCTACGGCTTCATCATCGCCGTACTCTTACTCACTCTCGTTACTTCTTATTTCATGCGTTATTATTTCCAAACCCGATTGACTTTCTAGACTGGGTTGATTAATCTTTAAGCACGCCATATCATTAAGATCAGTTGAAAGAAGGCTGTTCAGAAAAGTAAAAAAAGAAGAAAAAAATAAACAAAATTAGACACGAGGGAACCAAATTTCATTAATGGGAATTGTACAAAGGGAAAACAAACTGCAAACTTAAATCAAAATGAACTAAAAACAACTGGATTTTACTCCGGGGACAAACCCCCAACACAAAATTTCGAAAGAAAAACAATCCAAGACAAACTACCAAGACTCCTTCCGGACGGGGAGAGGAGTAGCCTTCCAGTTATTCAGTTTTGCCTTTGGTCCCACAAATTGTATCTCGGCATGACTAGATCCTTCACCGTCCTCGAGCATACATACATCTGTGAATAGGTCCTCGAACTTCCTGAAGAACTCTTCGTCTGGCCCGATCGTAGGACCGGGAATCTTTGTCGTTGGATGTCCTCTTGCTCCGGACCTGACAAAAGATTGGGAAAGGCGTGGAACAGGCTTCGGGAGCACCCATGTCTTCTGCTTACTCCTCTTTGCTCGCCGGATGTCCTCTGATGTTGGCTGGAATCCCAAGCCGAAGGTTCCCAAGTTTTCGACCACCGATACTGGTTGTATGATTCCTTGCAGAGATGCACCTAGACCTTTACCGGGTATGAAACCATGTCGCAACATTTCATGAGCCACCATGACATTTGCAGTAATCGTTCTGTCATCGGGGATGCATTCCCCTTCTAGAACCCGGTTGGCGGATACCACATCGCAGACCTGATACACCCACGGCCCAACATCTTCTTCTGTCTCAACAAAGGGGATGATGGTGCCTGATTGTAGATCATTTTCTCCATGGACGACGATCTCTTGTTGGTCCCACTCAAACTTGACGAGTTGGTGTAAGCTGGATGGAACTGCTCTTGCGGCATGGATCCACGGTCGCCCTATCAGAAGGTTATATGACACCACCATGTCCAGCACCTGGAATTCCATGGTGAACTCCACTGGCCTAATTGTCAAGATTAGCACTATGTCACCAACCGACGCCTTGCCTCCCCCATCGAACCCTCGAACACATATGTTGTTCTTGCGTTTCCTGCCGATGTCTACTTTCAATTTGTCCAGTGTAGAGAGAGGACAAATGTTAGCACTGGACCCATTATCGACAAGGACTTTGGTAACCACCGCCTCCTCACACTTCACCGTAAGATATAAAGCCTTGTTGTGCTCGGTGCCTTCCTCGGGCAACTCATCATCGGTGAAGGTGATCCGATTTGCTTCGAAGATCCTATTGGTGATCTTCTCCAGATGACTCACTGAGATTTTATCCGGTACATGTGCCTCATTCAGGACTTTCATCAACGCTTGCCGATGTTCTTCAGAATGTATCAGCAAGGATAGCAATGATATTTGTGCGGAGTCTTCTTTAACTGCTCTAAGACAGAGTAGTCATGCAGCTTCATCTTTTTCAAGAATTCTTCCGCCTCTTCATCAAGTTACCGGCTTTTTCAATGTTGCCGGAGTGATCTTCCTCAATTCCGCAAGGGCAAAACATCTCCCCGAGCGGGTCAACCCTTGCGCTTCGCAAACTTCCTCTTTCACTTCCTTTCCTTTGTAGGTCGTTGTAATCCGAGCATAATTCCATGGAACGGCCCGGCTATCAGTTATTGGCAACTGTGTTGCTGGCTGGATGATGAAAGGATCCATTCGAACGCCTGCTACTGTCAAGATGGGCTTGATTGCTGCCCCCTGGTACAACTATCTTTGCTTCCCTCGGCCTCACCGGTACTCCGCTCACACTTCCCTTTCCTGCTTCCGACCCTCCTGGTATGTCCTTCTTGCAGCTGGATGACTCATCAAGGCTCGGCCCCTTTCTCATTCCTGCCCCGCTAGACTTAATCATCATTACAGTCTGAGAGGCTTTCTCCTTTCCTTCCTCTGCCCGCACCAACTTGATCATATTGGTCTCATGATGAGTTGGAAGCGGGTTTTGGTTGATGTTGGGCTCTGTTGGAGTCTGGACCTCAATCCTGCGAGTGTCGATGAGCTCCTGGATGGCCGTCTTCAACCTCCAACACTTTTCCGTATCGTGTCCCGGACATCCCGAGCAGTAGGCACAATTTACTGAATGGTCCAGGTTCTTCGGAAGAGGGTTTGGTAGCTTAGCTTCAACCGGATTTAGCAACCCTACTTGCTTCAACCGGTGGAACAGACTGGTGTAAGACTCTCCTAAGGGAGTGAAAGTCTTTGGCCTCGGCGCCCTGTCGCCCCTGAATGCCTGGTTCGGACGGAAACTCGCGCCCGAGGGGTTTCTGTAAGCTCTTGGGGGTGGATGATTGTTCTGGGGGTTTGGTGCACGCCACGGTGCATGAACGGGAGGTGCAGAATAGGACTGTGCGTGGTGGACAGTAAAATGGGGATCAGGTGCGGGATAGTAATGTTGCGGGTGGTGATATGGATTGTGGGAGTAATTTTGGTGGTGAGGCTGGGGCGGGCTATATTGGGGTGTAGGGCCTCTATTTCTGAACCATGCCCCGGACTCGACTGCCGCGACTTCCTCTCTCCTCTTTTTCCCGAGTACTCTTCCAGTACCACTTTGGATAGCCTAAGTGGTGGCCTTCAATGCTGAGTAGCTCATGATCTTGTTGGCCTTCAAACCTTCCTCGATCATAGCCCCCATTTTTATCACCTCAGTGAATGATTTGCCTACGGACGTTACCAGATGTCCGAAGTAGGTGGGCTCTAATGTCTGCAAGAAGTAATCCACCATCTCGCTCTCTCTCATCGGCGGATCTACCCTGGCCGCCTGTTCCCTCCAACGGAAACCAAATTCCCTGAAGCTTTCAGCGGGCTTCTTCTCTAATTTTAGCAATGATAGGCGGTCGGGGATTATTTCAAGATTGTATTGGAACTGGCCGATAAAAGCTTGAGCCAAATCATCCCACGTAAACCATCTACTGGGATCCTGTCTAGTGTACCACTCCAGCGCAGATCCTCCCAGACTCTGACCGAAGTAAGCTATCAGAATCTTGTCCCGTCCTCCGGCTCCTCTCATTTTACTGCAGAACCCTCGGAGGTGGGCTACTGGGTCACCATGCCCCTCATATAGGTCGAATTTGGGCATTTTAAACCCTGCTGGCAACTGGACGTCCGGAAATGGACACAGATCCTTGTAGGCGACGCTGACCTGGTTGCCCAAACCGTGCATATTCCTGAAGGACTGCTCCAGGCTTTTAACTTTTCGGATAACTTCCTCGTGTTCCGAACTTTGGAAGTGCTTTTCCGGTTCTGCCGGATTATCCCAGTGAGGTGTATGTGATTGTGGTTCAGGGGCCCTGAAAGTAGGCTCTGGAGGATAGTAAGAGTTGTCATGGATCTGAACATACGGCTCGCTGGCCGGCCTTTGCAGAGGAGCGGGTGGAGGTGCCACAAAAACAGGGGTGGCTGGAGGAGGATTTGGTTTGGCTGGTGGAATGTGGGTGGCATATGGGTTTTCCCCCGGAAAGTATGGATAGATCGGGGCGCTTGTCGAAGGATCGATGGGCGGATGTTCCGGAGCTGAGGCGAGAGTAGGGCGGTTTGGTGAAGATTGTTCCCTGGCCCAGGCCAGGTGCATCTCTGTTATCTGTTGTTTTAACCGGTCTACCTCTTCTTTCATGATTTGTAACTCTGATTTTTCTTCCTCGAGGCTCTTACCAGAACTAGACATGCTTATCGTAATCGGTCCTTTGGATCTAGTACGGTAATGATGGCTGGCCAGTATATTCTGTCAAACCAACTGCTAAACTTTTCCGGAAATGCAACAAACTTGTTAGTTTACCGAGTTTGACAGATATGTTATAGCACGTTGGATGCAATGCACCTAACCAAATAACCCTTTCTAAATGTACTCTTAACATGCGTCATTCCAGCCCTTTTTTTCTTTTTCTTTTCTTTTTTTTTTTTTTTTTTTTTCGACTATCTTTGCAAGCCTTATTGTTATTTAACCTTTGGATTCTTTTCCTTTCTTTTTAGTGGTGGTCGAATCTTATGTGGATTGCCTACGTATCACGACCCGCGTGAATCAGACCGAGCGTAGTTCTGGTAACAAGATTGTGGAAAAATTCAGTAACTTTTATATCAAATAAAACCGTGCAGTTACAAAACACGTCTTACAACAATCAGCAAAAACAAAAGAAATGCTTGACTTGGGAAAGTAAAGATAAAGATGCCAACTAGCTTGACTCAACATTTCAAAATACATTTTCAATCAAAAATCTAATGCTCTAAAATTCCTGGGGGCCCGCGAGGCATCATTCGGCCTTGCCGCGGGCCTTGGTGTGAGGTCCTTGTGCAGTTCCCTCAACTCTTCCATGATCCGATGAACATAACCCATAATTGAAGCGAAAAGGTCGGCGCGGGGCATTCGTTCGCAAGCTAGGCACTTCATGGTGACATAGTGCCCGATTTCTCCAATTCTGTCCTAGATCATGTCCCTTTCTCCGAGTAGCCGCTATATCTGCTGGCTTTTCGTCCCCAATCTTCGAGCATTGTTGGTGACTTGGTCTAGGAGCCTATCCACTTGTCCTTGCAGTCGGGCCATCAAATTGTGGCAACGGTCGAGGTCCGCTCTGGCATCTCGGGCTTGCTTGAAAACCCGCTCCCTGAGGACAACATTTGCTTCCCTTAGACTAGTGATGATCTCGGTGTAATCTTCTTCCACCCGTTTTAGGTGAAGTGCATGTTGATGTGCCTCCTTTCTCCAGCTAGCACGGATCCTCGTTGTCTGGGCTTTCGACTCGTCCAATTCTCTTTGGATATCGGTGACTTGGCTTCTCAAACCCTTTATCAATTTTTCGTCGGCCCGACTCCTCAACTGTCTGTCAGCATCCCTTTTTATTTGCTGGATTTGAGCTCTCAAGAGGTCATTTTCTTGTACCAACTTCTTTTTGTCTCCTTCGTCGGTGGCAGCTTGCACGTTCTTCTCGAACTGAAGGTCCCGGACCTGCTGTTCTATCTTGCCAATCTTCGTCCTGTACCCCTCCTCCTTTGCTAGCCAATTCCATTGTTCCTGTGAATCTTCCGTGAACTGTTGGACATGGGCTCTTTTAGAACATTTCCGACGAATCCGAAATCTTTTCCCGAACCACACATTGTACTTTGGGTCCACCTCTCCCTTAGCTAGTTCCCGGACCATGGTTTTAGGCTCAAGGAACCGACATTCGTGCCATAGCCTTCTAATCTTCTCTTCGGGGAATACGACTCCTGGGCTCAACTCAATGGCGTACTTCCTCAGGTCTTGATCGGTAGGAATAACCTGAAACCTTCCTAGTTGACGTAATACACGGTGAGGGACATATGGTTGGACACCGCGGATCCCCATCAGAAGGATATAACACTCCTCGGCTGCCATATATATTACTTCGGTATCGGGTAACCACCCGAACGCCCATTCAATCTGATCGGCTTCTATTGAGCTCAGTCGTGCAAGCCATGCCTCGACGCCTTCAGGGAATACAGCACCCATCATCCGTTCTTCGAAACCCCTGATACAGTTTTTCCGGTCAACCCACGGTTCATGTATTGTGTTCGGTGATGGAGGTGTTCTTGCATCCATAATTGGAGTAACAGATTGCATCCTTGGAAGAAATTGCCCCCTTCTCGGCATACAGTCAAGGCTCGATAGATTTCGGACAAAACCAAAGGGACCACCGTGCTGGTAGCCTTTTTGATTGCAACATCGGCTATTCCTACCAGACTTATCTCTATTTTCTTATCTTCGCGCGGATAAATCACAATCCCCAAGAATGTCGTTATGAACGCTAGAATTCGTCTGGCCTCCCACTTGGTTCTATTCCCTGCGTGAGTTAGTCCAAGGTTTGACTCTTCAAAACCCCGAGGAGTGCCGTACCGTTGGTATAAGAATTGGAGATCGCAACATCCTTTCAGCAGATCATCATTCTTCACCTTCCGACTAATGCTCAGCAAATCCAGAAACCCATGTGGAGATACCGGTCTTGGTGAGAGCAGGTATTGCCCTCTTAATTTCCCATTTAGTCCTGCATAGCCCGCAATTTCCTCTAATGTGGGCGTCAGTTCAAAGTTAACAAAACGGAACACATTGCGGGTCGGATCCCAGAAAGATACCAGTGCCTTGATGATGTCCTCCCTTGGCTCGATATTCAACAGATCAACCAAACCTCCCAAAATTCTCCCCACTACCTTTTTGCTACTGTCTTCCAAATCGTTCCACCATATATGGAGCTGCTGAGGGACCTCGCTAAAGATTGAAAATGATTTATTCCGATTCGTGCTCATCCTGCACATTTATTAAGGTGATTTAAATAAGAAAAACAACTTTGTTTTGCTAAAAATAAAAATCAGTTTTCAATCACGGCCTTTCAACGTCTCGGGGACGAAGGCTTTTAAGGCTGTGGGGTAAATTGATCGAAATCAAAATTGACCCAAAGGTGGCCATTTATACGAAATTAGCCTTCCGGAGTCCCTTTCGGGAACATTCGGCTATTTTTGAAAACAGCGTCACCGACTTATTTAGTACAAAAGTTAGTTTTGATATTTTGGCCATTTTTCAAAAGGTGAAGTTGGACCTGATGGAGGTTGCCTACGTATCTCACATCCAATGAGAATCAAACCCACGTAGTTCGGTTTTAACGAAACAAACGACATTATTTATTTATTCATTTTACTAAAGGAAAACAAGTAAGCTATTTCTATCTCAAGAACAAAACACACTTTCCCTTTTTTTTTTTTTTTTTTTTTTTTTTTTTTTTTTTTTTAATCTCTAAAGCCGGTCAGCATGCAAGTCTATAACAGATAAATGCGCAAGACAAACGGGATGCAGCAGGATAGTCTGTTCATTTCAGGTCACCTGTCCTAGACGGACCCAACCCCTGTGTTGAGTCCCCTAAGCCAAATGCAACATGATGCAAATAAACGTTTCCTACTAGGGATCCGGCATGAAGCTTTGTTATTCTAGGTTTGAAACCTGGGTTTATCTGTTCTAGACTTGGCTTACCCGAGCGGACAGCTCGAGCCGAGGAGGAGGCAGCAATCCGGGAATACAGAAGCTTCACCGGTTTTGCAACTTATCCAAACCTCGTTCTAAAATGGGAATTAGACACTATACGGAAAAGAAGTCACACGAAGTGCACCCTTCTTCATGATTTAGAAGACTCAGAGAGGAGAGATTGGTTCCGGCACAATTTATATATACAGTTCACAAAATATCAAAGCAGTAAAAACAATATTTAGCACATTAGTGCAAACATGTAATAAAAATCAGATAATCAATAAGCCAAATACAACAATTATTCCGAGCTCGAATTCTAAAGATTTCCCCAGCAGAGTCGCCAGAGCTGTCACACCTCTTTTTTACCGCACCCGCGAGGGTGCAAAGAGTTTTTTCAATTAAAGGACAATAGAGACGGGATTTATTTAATTATTTCAGAGTCGCCACTTGGGAGATTTATGGTGTCCCAAGTCACCGGTTAAATCCCGAATCGAGGAAAAGAATGACTCTATTTAACAGTCCGCGAACCGGAAATCCGGATAAGGAATTCTATTAACCCGGGAGAAGGTATTAGGCATTCCCGAATTCCGTGGTTCTAGCACGGTCGCTCAACTGTCGTGTTTGGCTTATCTATCTGCTTTTTACGGTTATGTACTTAGTGCGAATTAATATCCCTTTACCGCTTTATTATTGGTTATGATTTACGAAAGAGAAAGTTGCTTGAAAATATGCCTTCGAATCACGTCACATGAAATGCACCCGGATCCTCGACATATTCTTATTCAACATTTCGGGGTTTGGATTTGGGTCGCATGAAATGCACACCCGTATTTAAGAAGGTAGAACTAGAATATGCGCCCGGAGCGATTACTTATTTACACTGTTGAGAAGGACGTGATATTCGCTAAGAAACGACACATCTCGAAATCTAAGTATTTTATATGTACATTTATGAAGGCCTTGCGATTAGTGTAACTATTGGGCGAGGCGCACCTTTAATTCAAATCTAAAGCGAACTACATCCCACTGTATTTTACTTAGGAGTTGATTCCAAATTATTTAAAACTTGCTACGAACCACACCACATGAAATGCGCCTGTGGTTCTTGACACGCTTTATTTGCTCTTGCCCGAAATTGGGGTCGGGTCACATGAAATGCACCCCCGACTCCTTTAATCTAATTACGTCATTCAGTTGAGTAATAACTCACTAGTTCCTACAATGTGACAAAATCCTACTCAACTATAACCAATTCGAGCCAACACACGGTTAGTTAATTAAATGAGCAGGTTTGAGTCTATGGTGGACAATTATATGGAAAGAAACTACTTTGAATTCATCTAATCCTCAAAAAGCCACTGTCATATATTTTCGCAAGTTCAAGATATCACTCCTCACGGGTGTTCAAATCACCTTAGACTTTTCTGCTTAAACAGATAGCTAATCTTGCTTTTAACATAAGATCTAACATTAACAGATTTGGAGATTACACACATGAGTAGAGAAGATTGAACAGAGATACAGCAGACTAATTCAGGTTTACGTGCATATCTAATGATAGTGTATCTTTGATCTAGCTACATTTTTCCATAACCAAGACTAGCAATACAAACTTAATTAAAGAATAACAGAACGTAACAAACATAAGAACTTTGGACGACTACATGATTCGACGGACTTTAAACATAAGCTTCAAGCTTCATTCTTTTCGAACCAAGGAACTACAATAACAGAGATGTGTACCTGGAATGCGGACGAAGAAAGATGAGTGAGCAGTGAACAAAGTGGCAATCAACAGTATTGGCAGTAACCAAACAGCAACCAAACAATCCCAGCAATCAGATTTCAAGAAGAGAAACCAATGACAAAAGTTTGAATACTCCAAAGATAATCAACAAAGAATTCCCACTCAAACGAACCCATACGCCTCTGAAATTCCCCAAAACTTGTGCACCCAACCGATTGAATCCCAAGTGACTTCAAACAACAACCAGTGGCAGTTACAGCCACAGTAGCACAGCAACAACAACCAGTCAATCAGCAAGCAACACAAAACAGCCCAAAACAATCCCAAAACAGTGCTGCCAGTGACCAAATACAGCACTGCCAGTGGCTCGACACTTTCAAACTCAGCAAATAACACACAATCAACCTCAGCACACCAATGACAATCGACTCCAGCAAATCAATGACGAACAACTTCAACAACCAATGACAAACGACCCTAAAAGCTTTGCTGGAGATCTCAGTGAGCTTCAACTATGAATCTAGTGAAACAGTGACTAAAGATTCAGTGGCAGAACCAAGAAGAACCCAAACTCCCCAGTCTATCACTATGTTTCCAGAATACTTCTCCAACAAACACTATCACTGTGTTTGTCTCCTATTCAAGTGGATATCAGAAAATCCTTAAGAGTCTGTGTGTGTAGGAATGTCTATCTTTTTTCTTCCTCTGTCCCAGCTTAATGCTATATTTATAGCTCAAAAACCCCAACCCCTCCTGAAGGCCTGCCCAATTAACTAACCCTTGCCCACTCTTCTCTCTGCCAAACCATGCCCTGCCAGTCCTATTGCTCCCTCTGTTTCAGCCACTAAGTTCTGCCTAGGTATGGGCTTTAATTAAAAAATGTGAAGTACAAAACCTGGTGGAGTGTCCTGCTGTGATAGCAGGCTCCACTAGGTTGTCTTATGGGTGAGAGATTAAACAAATGGACTTAATCCAACCCTAATACTACATTCCAGAATCCAACGGACAACAACCCTAATGGTGACTTGCACACGGGCAAACAGGGAGGTGATCAATCCATTTCAACAGTGCTAATATTATCTAGTATAGTAAAATCTAATCAATTACAACACACCACAGTGATAACAAATTTAGCCGATAAAACAGTGAATTAAAAAATCTCGGCAACAATTGAAACTAAGTATTCGACGACATTTGTTAAATCGATCACAGCATACAACAGGTATAATTGGTAACAAATCAATCGTCGAATCAGTGATTCGAAAATTTCAGGTAAACAAATAAAAATGTAGAATTAAACACTTGACAATATTGATCGAGACGACTACGCATTCTATAACTAACATTTTCCAACAACAAACAAAACGAGAATGACCAAATAAGGGTCTTAAGGGGTAGAAGGATAGACATTTTACAAAAGAAACAAAAGATAAAATTTAAACACAAAAGAACAACTGACGGCTAAACCAAACAAAGAACACAACAATAACTAAAACAGAAGAAGATTGAAATACCTTATGAAGACAATCCGAAATCGAACAAACCCGGGCTTACACGGACTTGAAATTGCATTTTTTGAAGTAAACATGCTTTAATTGAAGTGTTTTTCAAACGAAAAACACTCCAATTGAAGTCTGTTGGCTTCAAATGCCGTTGATTTGGACGAAATCCCAGGTTTCCTAGAATCTAGGGTTCTTAGGCTCAAATTGGGGTTCGAGCATTTCTGGTTAGATTCGAACAAAACCAGGATTGGTAGGGGCATGAGGGAGGCCATGGGAGGGTTTGGGGTGAGTTTGGGGTGATTTGGCATCGGCTCGAGTTTGACTCGAATCTTCAAATGAAGATTCGAGGAGCTCCGGAGTGATTCGAGGTAAATGAAGGCTGGATTCGTAATGGGGGAGGTGAGGGGAGTATTTGGTGTTAAGATGGTGGTGTTTGGCCACCGTCCGCTGCCGTAGGCGATTTCAGGCGGCGGAGGACGGCGGGGTGAGGTCTGGGCTGTGAGGCTTCTGAGAGACGAAGGGAGGGGGGGTTCTGAGGGGGCGGGGTAGGTTTTAGGAATATATACTAAGCGTGGGATTGGATCTAGGCCGTTGGATCAATTTAGATCGACGGCTTGGATCCACCCACTTAACGAAACGATGTCGTTTGGGTAGGTCTTGGACCGGGCGGGTTTTTTCTTGTGTGGATACGGGTCGGGATACAAGGGCGATTGGTGACCGTTGGATCAAATGATCTGAACGGCTCAGATCGATCCAAGGTGAAGGTGGGCTGATCCAGTGGTTTGGGCCTGGTTGTTTCGCTTGGACTTCATTGAAAATTCAGCCGGGTCTGATTTCCTTATTAATTTGTTTCCCCCCTTTTTTATTTAACAATTAACTAAAACATAAAACAATTTTAACCAACTCAAATTAACCTATAGAACCAAATTAATTTATAAAAGTGCTAATTAACTCTCAAATAACAATCACCATGCAATCAAATAGCAATTAAAAATGAAGTCACACAATTTGGACATTAAATGTTTAAAAGTGCAAGACTACATTATTATTTTTTATGTTTTTCATTTTTGTAAGATAAAATTAATTACTCCTAATTTCAAAGCTAGATAAGAAACGTAAGCACGACATATTTTTGTATTTTTTATTAATTTAAACACATATAATCACGCTCATACGAATTCAAACAAATACCAAAAGTAACACAAAAATTCGCGAAATACTGTGGGAGTAATTCATGTTAGGAAAAAATCACGTGCTCACATATACCATATAGCAAACCTTATTACCAAAAATGTTCATAGTTTGTTATTTACCTATGTAGTCTATATTTTTACTACAAAATATATTCCAATCCAAAAATAGATAGATTTTGCCATAAATGACGCGCTAAAATGAAGGCACAAGATCTGGGTGTGATTTTGTCTACATTAAAGACGAATTTTAAAATGGAAGAAGACCTCATTGATGCATAATTCTCTCCTTCCTCAACGGAAAGATCTCTCTTCTCTCACTCAACTATAATTCTCAAAAAAACCGCAAGCTACTGAAGCTCCAGTAATCAAATTGCGTTTACTAATTCTACAACGCAATACAAATTGTAGAATACAAAATTATTCTTCGTCAACATCAATACTTAAATTGTAGAAACTATATTTGTTCTACGTCTTTTGTTTTTTCAACTACACAAAATTATGTCAAAAATCTCAATAATGCTGAAATCGAATGGTAATTGGGATAATTGTGGCAGATTTAGAGACTTTGAAGTTGATGTTATTGTGGTGGATGAGAATGCAGGTTTGTGTAGTTCGAAAATACTTAGAATTTTAGTTTTATGATATTATCTACAAATTTACTACATATATCTACAATTTGACTACAAAGTTTTTTATTTGGTGCAGGAAAAAAATATTTTAATATACAGTATTTCCAGATTGTAGATAAATTGTAGGCAAATTGTAGTTTACTTGTAGTTTGTAGTTAATTTGTAGATAAATTGTAGATAAAATATAGATATTTTATAGATGCTATATTTTTAATATTGAAATTTTTTTTCTTTGTGTTTGTTCTGAAAATATTGGTGAGGGCTTCAACGGATCATATACATACTGCATTGGATGGTGTGAAGCAGTAGATTGTATGTCTAGAAAATAAGAAATGTAGTTGTGGCCAATTCCCACTTGAAGAACTTCCATGTGTAAATTGTTTCCAGATTGTAGTTATAATGTAGGTAAAATGTAGTTAATTTGTAGTTTTTGTTGAATTTTGTATACAAGTTGCAAATTAATTGTGGATAATACATTGCTACGATTGGAGTATTTATTTCTTATTTTTATTGTGTAATTTATATTCAACTGATAGTTATATAAAAATATTACATAGAACTTGGAGGTAAACATCTAAAAATTATGATAAAAACTACAAAATTTATATACTATAACATCAAATGTAGCTTTTGAAGATTGTTTTTTGGAGTATTAATTTTTTTCATGATATGGGACTTAAAACAAAATATGAAACTTGAAATATGATTTTGTGAAATCAATTGAAGAAGAAAATTGAAGAATCGTGATTAATTGAAGAAGAACGTGAGTGAGAGGCGTGCATGAAGAGATTGTACGAGAATGGGGAAAAAACTAAAGGAAAACCGTAGGGTGGGGGGATTAAATGTAGGTAAATCATGGGGGTGGGAGGAGAGAGAGGCGGGTAAACAAAATAAAGTGAAAATATGGTCTTAAAATCACGCCTACAATAAATGAAGCATTAATTATACTCTTAATTTGAATTATGGTACATAAATTGAAAGTCGGTATGTTTAAATGTAATAAACACAAACCTTAAACATGGGAGATAATATGGTTTGCTATATGGTATACATAGGTAAAAATCCCAATGAAAAAAGGTAAATAAAAACCTTAGCCAAAAGCAAGGGATTCCTGAGGCCCAAACGAGAGCAGAGGCAGTAAGGTAGGTATTCTCAAAAAAGAATTTTGCTAGTGGTCAATTTTTTTGTGTATTTAAAACTGATCCTTTTTCTATACTAAATAATATTTTAAATATTAATAATATATTAAGTAGTCCGAGCTGATTTGGCCACTTAAAGTAATATTTTCTTTTGAAAAAAAGATTATTATTAACCACCTAAAGCTTTTCGAGTTCATTATTAATTAAGCAAAAGAAAAACTAATTTTGTCATACTATATGTATGTCAAAATCTAAATTCAGTTGATATAGAAGGGAAAATGATAAATTTAGGGTTGGGAGATGGGGATTATAATTAATAGTTTTTTTACTTTTTACCTTTTTTAAATATTTAAGTTAATTAATTTGAATTTAATTACTATTTGGCCCACGGGCCAGTCCAGGCCAAGCCTCGGTCAAGCCTTAAGGGCCAGCGGACTGGCTTGGGCTAGGCTTATAAGCCTCAGTTTTAAATGGACTCAAAAAATTATAGTCTAACCTTACCTAAGTAACAGGTTGGGCTGGATTGGTCTCACAAGTCAAGCTCATTTTGACGGCTCTACTTCTTATATAAAATCACGTTTTGGTTTTGTACTAATACAATCTCCACATAATAAATGGAGTACACTATTATTAATACCAGTCCAATATTCTTTTACTTTAAAAAATCCACTTATTACATTAGGAAATTAGGAGAGAAAAAATGAAGATAGTAAGAAAGCACACATTTATTTTACGAGGGACTTCAACCAATATTATTAGACTGTAAATGTTGGTGCTAACTATTAGGACTATTTTGTAAACAAGTTATGACCGGCACCCAATCACTAAATATGATCGAGTGAACCATTTGTGCTTATCAAATCTATTATGACTTCAGACTATGTAACAAGGCAATACTTTAACCAAATACCTTTGATTAATTTGAATATTTAAAATAAATTAACTCAAAAACTTTATTCATATTAACTACTAAAATACTACTAGGTTGTTATCCAAAAGCATTTGAATCTTAACCCACCGATTGTGTCTATGAAGCCTCTACTGATAAACTGACGCACTGCTCGGGACATGAGATTTTCTGGTCAGTTCTTTAAGTAAACAAAGAAATAACTAAATTAAGATGACTCTAAGGAATACTCCACGAATAAAAGCAGAGCTCGCCAATAGCACTGGAAGGGAGGGAAGTCCTAAAATGTAGCATGCTTGCCTGCAAAACAGGTGCCTACGTTGTACCGCATACCAACGTAGGTTCCTAAAAGAGAACTTCAGTACCATCCATTATACTCAGTGAGTCTCAACGATAAGGGAACGACTTTAATAAAATATACAATACGAGCAGAGAGTCTAAATGCACGGGATAATAGCACTTTATGAATATTTCAAAAGAAGTTATCTTTTTTTTTAAATATTTCACTTCGTACTTTGTGAGTTCCAACTATCATGACTTATTTCTGTCTTAGTCACAGCGTGATCGCTACGGGTTCGATCCCAACCTGATCGAATAGGCTCAATCCACGAGGTGCCACTCGCTTCATGGTTCTCAACACTCATGTATTATACCTTAACGCGGCTAGGCAAATACTCAACAACAAGACCATCGGCTCGTATGCTCCCTACTTTGGCACAAGTAGTTTCAGGAAGTCAACGCCTTGGTCAGGACCCTCGATTTAGATGATAACCCCTTCTCAGAATAGAGGATACTCCCAAAAAAATTTCTTTATAAAACTTCTTTTTGTGACTTTTCTAGTCTAAATCTTTCAAACGTACTTATTCTAGAATCCTTAAAGGTAAGGTATGTCATAATAATGAAATAAACATTCAAAATTATTTCTAAAGAATCTTGCTTCTTCATGAATTTTCAACATGAAAATGACATATGAGAATAATACAAAGATCTGAAAATTTATGCACATATATTAAAATAATCATCTAAACTTTACCTAGATAATAATTCTAAGCTAATAGGTACCTACTCACTCGAATTAAATATATACTAACTCTTTTATGCAATTCATAAAACACCTTATATGTGTGTTTTTTTAAGTTAAATCACTTTAATAAAGAGGTATATCAACTCACTTCAAAACTGCTTGAGCCAATACGTAGGCCCCAGTCCAATTTATACCCATCAAATAATTAATTCTATAACAATCAGTGCATTTGAATTAATTTTAAAGTTTCACACCTAACTATGGAACATACTGTTGATACATGGGAAAAAAGAATTAACTTTCAATTCTAACCTATTATTACTGTAGGATAATTGACAATAGAAAATTTTATACTCGAGTTCAAAAATAAGTGAGTTATGAAAAAACCTAAAATTTTCGAGCAATTTCAGGCTGCCTCTATTCGATCTGTGTGTCTGCGTTCTCTAAGGCATTAAGCCATTTTTGTTTTGTTTTGGTAGAATAAGGCTTCTACCCTTTTGCCCTTTGGAATGAGAATTACGTATTTCTCATTCCAAGGCTTTTAAGCCTTTGTTTTGTTTTATTTTATCATTTTATATGTTTTTTTACTTAACTAGTATTTAATTATTCCTACTTTGAATAATTAATAATAATATTAAAATTATTAATATTTTCCTAATTTTACATACAATTATTTATAAATAGAGAAGTAACTCAAAATCAATCACATGGGTTTTAATCTGTAATAGAAGTATAATTTCAGATTATAAAACTTAAATTTAATATTTAGCGGGTCTTGAAACTTTTATAAATTTGAGGAGTATTACAATCTTCCCTCCTTAAAAACATTTGTCCTCGAATGTTGCTAGGGCCTTATTCTTAAGCTGATAATCATTCCTTAGGTCCTTGAACCTCTTAAGTTTTTTTAGCACTACTCAATCTTCCAAGGGACTCAAAATTTTGGCTAACTCCCTAAATTTTCAAAAATTTCGGCAGAGTTTCCCTTGTAAATTTATCCTAAAAATATCCTGTCACAAATACCACAATTACACCAACAACAACTAAATATACCATAACGGGTCATTCATAGGTACCATGCATAACTCATAAATTAATTACTCACATTCCGGCAATGAGGTACCACAATAACTAACTACAATCTAAAGCACAACACTTTAGCACAAGTAAATCACTTTAATGAATTAAATATACTACGACGTAAACTAAATTACTACAACAACTAAGTATAATCTAGGAAGGAGATAAACACTTGCTAACTTGTATTTAATAAATGAAATATAAACGTCAAGACAAACCTAGGTTCACATACCTTGTTACTCAAATAAATATGGATAATTTCTTCTTTATATCTTCTTCGACCTTCCACGTAACCTCTTTCGAACCATGATTACTCCATAAAACTTGTACCGATGCTAAATCTTTTGTTATCAACTTTCTTACTTGCCTATCGAGAATTTTTATAAGTCCCTCTTCATAAGTCAAGCCATGATGAAAGACATGATGAACAAAGGAAAACTCAGTGGGCAGTGCTAGCTCATAAGCCATGTTTCCCTTCTTTTCTATAATCTCAAAAGGTCCAACAAATCTAGGACTAAGTTTTCCCTTCTTACCAAACCTTATAACTCCTTTTATTGGTGAAACCTTCAAAAACACTTTGTCACCAACCATGAACTCTAAGTCACGATGCCTCTTGTCAAAATAGGATTTCTGACGACTCTGATTTGATTAGCTGTACTTTCTCTAAGGCCTCACAAACAAACTCTGGACCAATCAAAGGCGCCTCTACTGGTTCGAACCAACCCACTTGCATCTAGCCCATATAATGTTTCATAAGGAGTCATACAATTACTGGGTTGATGGTTGTTATTGTAAGAAAATTCTATAAGTGGCAAGTGATCATCCCAATTACCTCCAAAATCTATAACACATGCTCGTTGGATATTTTCGAGAGTCTAAATGGTCCTTTCTGCCTGGCCATCGATCTGTGGATGGAAAGAGATGCTCAAATTGACCTTGGTACCTAATCTTTTCTGAAATGCTTGCCAAAAATATGACGTGAACTGAGGGCCTCTTTCAAATATGATTGAAACTGGGGCACCATGAATCAGACTATTTCTTTGACGTGCAACTACGCATACTGCTCTGCAGAATTTATCGTATTTACTAGCAGGAAATGCGCAGACTTTGTTAGTCGGTCTACAATAACCCAAATTGAATCATGCTTATGGTATGTGTGAGATAGACCTACTACGAAATCCATATTAATCATCTCCCACTTCCACCGTGGTATCTCTATATCTTGAGCTAGGCCACTAGGCCTTTGATGCTCGGCTTTGACTTTCTAGTAATTCAAACATTTAGCCACATGCCCTGCTACTTGCTTCTTCATGCCTTTCCACCAATATAACTCTTTCAAATCTAGATACATTTTGGTAGCACCTGGCTGGATAGAGTACCTCGAACTATGAGCTTCTTCCATTATGGCCTTCCTAAAACCATCTACATCAGGCAGACATAACCGATCATTCAACTTCAAAACTCCATCACTTCTAGAGTAAAAGCAATGATTTCTTTGTTTATGACTCTTTATTTTAACTTCAATAAGTACGGATCTTCATCTTGCTTAGCCTTAATATGCGCAACAAAAGGAGGATTGCGCTAAGGCATAAGTAGTCATACCTCCTTATTCGGTCTCATCCAATCTGATTCCATCATTTGTTAGTTTTTGAATTTATATACCCAAGTTCGCCTTTGCACTACAAGATGGTCCAAGACACCCATTGAACTCCTACTAAGTGCATCTACTACCATGTTATATTTACCCGGGTGATAAAGGATATCGATGTCCTAATCCTTCAATAGCTCGAGCCACCTTCTTTGTCTTAGTTGTTTTTTTGCTTGAAAATGTACCGGGGGCTTTTGTGATCTGTAAACACTTCAGAATGCTCACCATAAAGGTAGTGTCACCATATATTTAATGCAAACACCACTATTGCAAGCTCCAAGTCGTGTGTGGGGTAGCTTTTTTCATGATTCTTTAGCTTCCTAGAAGCATAAGCAATAACTTTTTCCATTTTGCATAAGTACACAACGAAGGCCCACTCTAGAGGCATCATAATACACTGTGAACCCACCCAAACATGTCGAAAAGGTTAACATAGGTGCAGTGGTGTCATGATCCAGATGTTTTACCCCCGAGAGCCGTGATGACACCTACTGATGAGAGCTAGGCAAGCCAGACTTTAACTACCTTTGTTATTAACCAATTTACGTCTTTTAACAATTATCAATAATACATGAAAACAACAAAATAAAGTACATAAGTGAAAGTTTTAAATTACTGAATCTGAACAACAATATGAAAAATTAACATGAACCTCTACCCAAGAACTGGTGTCACATACTCACAAACTATTAAGATGCTAAATACAACCGTATGAAAGAAATATAATTGTTTGTCTCGAAATACTTGAGATAACAGACTAAAATAAAGATAGAAGAGACGCCGGGCTTACGGACGCCTGCAAGGCTGCCTCGGTGTCTCGCTGGACTGAAGTCTAACTCACGTGCTACTGCAGCTGCTGTCCAACACCTGGAGATGTGCAAAAGAGCATGAAGTGTTGTATGAGCACAACCGACCTCATGTACTGGCAAGTGTTTAGCCTAACCCCAGCGAGGTAGTAACTAGACTAGGACCAGACTCCAGATAAACCTGTGCATATATATACAACAGAGAATCAACAAGAAAATAACAAGAATCAACAAGAAAATAACAATTTAAGCTGGGAAAAGAAGCATGCTTCGAGGGCAACAAGTAGAAATAAAATGTCAGGAATAACAGAGCGTACATCTACAGTTTAGCTTCAAGCACAAAATAAGAGAGATAAGACAACTTTCATATTCAACTCATCTTGTTGCAGGCGTGAATCCCGATCTCATTTCTCAATATCTTGTGGTAGGCGTACTACCCACTCCTATTTTAATATCACTTGTGGTAGGCGTACCACCCGCTCCCTTTTCAATATCACTTGTGGTAGGCGTACCACCCGCTTCCTTTTCAATATCACTTGTGGTAGGGGTACCACCCGCTCCCATTTCAATATCACTTGTGGTATACGTACCACCCGCTCCCTTTTCAATATCACTTATGGTAGGCGCACCACCCGCTCCCTTTTCAATATCACTTATGGTAGGCGTACCACCCGCTCCCTTTCCAATATCACTTATGGTAGGCGTACCACCCGCTCCCATTTCAATATCACTTGTGGTAGGCATACCACCTGCTCACATTTCAATATCACCTGTGGTAGGCGTACCACCCCTTCTTTTTACTTCTAACACCATACACAATACAATCCCGGTAAGGGAACAATCAAAATACAACCTCCCGGTAAGGGAAACAATAACAACAAGTCAAACATCATGACAAGGGAGAGTTAGCTATAACCAGCCATATTCAACTTCTACTTGGCACAATTAATACCAATATTCTGTCACAACTTTCATAGGATCAATTAAGGATACACAATTATCAATTTTAGACCAAGTATGTAAAATGCATGCCGCAGATATGGGAATTGGGAACTGGGGTTTACAATTGCGAACCCCGACTTGTTATGCGAATTGCAAATTTTTATTTGCATTTGCAAACCCTTCATGTTTTCCCAAGTTTCGCATTTGCAAAGAGGTAGTCGCAATTGCGACTTCGCATTTGCGAGAAAAGTATCGCAATTGCGATAACTGAGGATCTAGGCGGGCATCGCTTTTGCGATGGAGGTCTTCGCATTTGCGAAGAAGGCTTACAAGGTTCACCTTCGCATTTGCGATGAAGAGCTCGCATTTGCGATGCTGGCTTCGCAAATGCGAAGCCTGTAGATCAAAGATACCTGATTTTTATTAAATTAAAAAATACAACTCGGGGCCTATCCAAAACTCACCCAAGCCCTCGAGGCTCCAAACCAAATATACACACAACCTCAAAAATATCCTACAGATTTATTCGTGCGATCAAATCGCTAATATAACATCATATACATCGAATTAAGCCTCAAAATCCATGATTTCTTCCATATTTTATAAAACATCAAATTTTCCATTTTAAGTCTGAAACACGTCAAAACGACATCCATTTTCAACCAAACTTTACAGAAAGTGCTTAAATCATATATAAGACTTGTACCGGGCGCCAGAACTAAAATATGGGCATGATACCATCACTTTCGAATCAGATTTCATTTCCAATTTCCTTAAATATTTTCAGAAAATAATTTTACTCAAAAATTTGTTTCTCGGGCTTGGGACCTCGAAATTCGATTCCAGACATACGTCCAAGTCCCATATTTTCCTACGGACCCACTGGGGCCGTTAAATCACGGGTCCGGGTCTGTTTACCTAAAATATTGACCGAAGTCAAATTTATACATTTTAATATCAAAACTTAGCATTTTTCACACAAATTTCACATTCAAGCTTTCCGGCTACACGCCCGGACTGCGCATGCAAATCGAGGCGACTATAAATGAGGTTTTCAAGGCCTCTAAAGTACGGAATGGATAAGAAAATGTGTGATGACCCAAATCACATTCTCCACCTCTAAAATAACCATTCGTCCTCGAACGTACAGAAGAAAGAAGTACATGAGTCGGGGAAAAGATGGGAATAATGGATCCGCATATCAGACTCGGAATCCCAGGTCGATGCCTCAGGAGGCTATCCACTCCATTGAACACGAACATAAGGGAAACTCTTGGATCTGAACTAACGAACCTGCCCGTCCAAAATAGCTACCAACTCTTCCTCGCAAGATAAGTCCTTGTCCAACTGGACAGTACTGAAATCTAACACGTGTGCTGGATCGGCGTGATACATCCGAAGCATGGATACATGAAAAACTGGATGCACGACTGATAAGCTAGGCGGCAATGCAAGTTTATAAGCCACCTCTCTCACTCGATCAAGAATCTTAAACGGACCAATGAACCTAGGGCTAAGCTTTCCCTTCTACCCAAATCTCATCACGCCTTTCATAGGCTACACTCAGAGCAATGCCCGCTCATCAACCATAAAGGCCACATCTCGAACCTTGCGGTCTGCATAGCTCTTTTGCCTGTACTGAGCTGAAAGAAACCTATCCTGAATGATCCTAACCTTCTCCAAGGCCTCCTTAACCAAATCTATACCCAGCAACCGAGCCTTCCCCGGCTCAAACTATCCAACTAGAGATCGACGCCGCTTATAAAGCCTCATAAGGAGCCATCTGAATGCTCGGCTGGTAGTTGTTGTTGTAGGCAAACTCTTCTAAGGGAAAAAACTGATCCCACAGACCTCTAAAGTCAATAACACAAGCTTAGAGCATATCCTCCAAAATCTTAATAGTTCGCTCAGACTGACCGTCCATCTAGGGATGAAAAATATTGTGCTCGACTCAACCCGTGTGCCCAACTCTCCTAAACTCCTCTCCAGAAGCGCAA
>JASVEL010004104.1:0-27110 GCA_032618575.1 Nicotiana noctiflora | reverse complement strand
TGACCCATTGTGAGATACTGTAAATATCTATATTGGATCAGACTGCACGCCGCAGTAATATATATGTGGATGGATTTCCTGTTCTAGCTGAGTGGGCCTGAGAGGCCAAGTCTATATTGACTGAGATAGGGTCGAGGACCCACTACGAGATATGATATATAGCTATATATATTGGATCGGGCTGTACGCCACAGCATTATATATATTGGATCGGACGGCATGCTGCAGTGATATATATATGTGGATCGGACTGCACGTCGCAGCAACATACATGTGGAACGGACTGCACGCCACAATATTATTGCGCTTGGGCTGTATGAGCCCCTTCGGAGTCTATATCAGATCGGACTATACACCGCAATATTATTGCGCTTGGGCTGTAGGAGCCCCTCTGGAGTCTGTACATACCCCTAGTGAGCGCCGTCAACATTAAATGGATCGGGATGCATGCCGCAGCACTAGATATATTGGATCGGGCTGCAAGCCGCAGCGCTATATATATTGGATCGGGCTGCACGCCGCAGCGCTATATATATTGGATCGGGCTGCACGCCGCAGTATATATATATATACATATATATTGGATCGGGCTACACGCGGCAAAAGTATGAGTGAGGACTAGATCAGTGTGGGATCATTGTGAGACAGTTGTGGACTAGAATTGGACTTATCGCTATAGAGATGACTTACCTATGAGGTTACCCTTAGAACTGTTTAGTAATAGTACATGTGTTCTTATTTTCAGTTGTTGTTTATTATTATTACTCACTGAGTTGAAATATACTCACCCCACTCCTCTGCACTTTTTGGGCAGATTCACAGGTTCCAGAGAGCAGTTGAGCTGTCACAACTGCGTATTCATTACTATCCTGTGGAGACTTCGAGGTAGATACCGACATCCGCAGGACCTGATCTCTCCCTCTTATAATTTTGTTGCTTTCATTCTGCCTATACTGTAGTGTGTAGGATATTTCATTGTAGAGGCTTAGACTTGTGACACCACGATTTGGTTGGGACAGTATTTAGTGTGCTTCTACTTCCACGCTTAACGTTTTGATATGAAAACATGTTATTAAGTTTAATTAATCATCTGTAATTAATAATTGGCTGGTTTTAATGGATAACATGGTCGACTTGCCTAACAATGTATTGGGCGCCATCACGACCGGGGTTTGGGTCTTGACAACCCTTCTGCTGGCATGTATATGACTTCATCGATGGGCAACCATCTGTATGCCCATTCTATCTGGCTAGCAGTAAGTCATCGGAAGTAGGTGATCCAACCTTTCGACCCTTTTGGAAACTTGGCCTCTTTTATCCTCATGTAGAATTCTTCGATACAAGTCTTTTCGGACGATCCATAACTCAAAAACTGAGGGTGGTGGCATAGATGCTCGATCATCCACATCTGAAGTAGCAGATTACACCCCTCGAAGAAATCTTCCCCCATTTTGCAGGTTGTGAGAGCATGGAATATATCGGCCACTATCATTGGTGCCAAAGTACTGTTGTCCTGTGTAAGGAGAGTACTGGCAATCCCGGCAACTCTTATGTCGATGTTTTCGTCTTTCCTTGGAAATATCATTAACCCCAGAAAGGCTACCATGAAGGCAAAGCGCCTATGTTCCTCTCATTTAGCCTGGTTTGCTTTGCTGCAGAGTTTGTTCGTTGGAACATTGAATCCTCCAACGTGGCCATATCTGCGGTATATAAAGTTCATGGTGAAAAACCCGTGGACCAAATCTTCATTGTGAACATTTCTGGCTATTTTCAAAGAGTCAAGGAATCTATGTACAGTGATGGCTCTTGGAGCAACCGGATATTTGTCTTTTAAGGGAACCTCACCTTTTCGATGTAGTTAGCAATCTCTTCCAATGTCGGAGTGAGCTCAAAGTCCGAGAAGTGGAGCACATTGTGTTCGGGATCCTATAAGGCAACTGAATCTCGAATAATATCGCCTCAAGTTACGATATCAAGCTGCCCGATAAGATATTTCAAGTATTTTTTGACCCAATCATGTCCATCTTGGCCCAAATCATTCCGCCATAATCGTAACTCCAAAGGGATCTTATTCATTAGTGAAAAAGGTTCATTTTGCATTGTGCTCATCTTGCACATTTATTAAAGGCGATTTAAACTCATGTTATTTGACTCAAAAACAAAATATTTTTTTCAAAGAAAATTTTTCATCATTTTTCTTCAAAAGAATCCCTATCTGTGAACTCAATCTTTCAATACTTCGTTCGAAGATTTCAAGGCTATTATTAGTTAAGGGAAATGACTTCAAAAGTGGCCATTTTTGAACAAATAGCCTTCTGGCGTCCTTTCGGAACATTCGGCTATTTTCAAAAATGGCATCACTTCGGTTTATTAAAAATTAAAAAAATTGACATTTTTTTTGTTATTTTTAAAAGGGGTGGTTGGACCCGTCACGGGTTGCCTACGTATCTCGCTTAGTGGTGAGAATCAAACCAGCGTAGTTCGGTCAAATTATTTTTAGACCAACTATTTTGACAAAATTAACCCAACTATTTTCATATTTTCTTTTTTTTCTCAAACTTTTAACAGCGTTTTGTCAGTATTTAAGTATTGCCATTCTAGAAATCGCTATTTTTATTTCTTTTTGTTTTCAGGTATTTGGCCAGTCAGCATAATAGTTCAGGATAAATAAATACAACATATAATCATGCTCGGTCTTTTACATCCAGGGTACCTGTCCTAGACGGACCTAACCCCTGTGTTGAGTCCCCTGAGTCCGATACGATGCAACTAATCGTCCTAATTCTAGGCTCAATATCCTGATTTTCAATTGTACTAGACTGTGTACCCGAGCGGACAACTCGGATCGAGGAGGGGGCTACGTATCAGGGACCCACGGGATCGTCCGGCTTTCTAACTTTTCCGGCCTCTATTTCTTATTTGGTATGACTTAATAGAAATGGGAGTCTCAACCAGTAAGCACATCCCCGAAGGTAAGAAGAGAAGGGTTTTCGGCACAAATTTCTATATACAGTTTACGTAATATCAAAGCGGTAAACATATAGCACATTGATCAAAACATATAGGGAAATCAGATATAAACAAAAATAACAATTTAATTGAGCTCGGATTTTTAAACCCTGCACCGAAGTTCTGGGTTTTTATCCCCAACAGAGTCGCCAAAGCTGTCACACCTCCTTTTTCTATATATTGCTGATTATTACTACACCCCGGGAAGGGATACAATAATAACAGGGAAGGAGTTTTTCCAATTAAAGGACATTCGGAACGGGATTTATTTATTAAATTTCAGAGTCGCCACTTGGGAAAATAATGGTGTCCAAGTCACCGATTTTAATCCTAAACCAAGGAAATTATGACTCTGTTAACAGTCCGCGAAATCAAAAATCCGGATAAGGAATTCTGTTAACCCAGGAGAAGGTGTTAGGCACTCCCGAATTCCGTGGTTCTAGTACGGTCGCTCACTACCGTATTTGTTTTTATCTGATTTCTTTATATACTTCATTTTTATGCATTATTAATGTCCCGCTTTGTCATTTTTTAAGAATTGCGACGTCGCAAAAACGTATTTCGAGTCACATCGTACCAGTACGCCTGTGACTTTAGTGCATTTCAACTTCGCTAGGATTTGGATTTGGGTCACATAAATGTGCAGCCATATTAGGAATGTAATATTATTAATCGCGCCAAAAGTATCTACGTCTTTATTAACTTTGGGAAAGACCGTGAAATTCGCTAAACGGTCCTTCCGAATCTAGAGTTTTGATGTTGAGACTTATTTGGGGGCCCCGTGTGTTTTCATTTTTTGTAACGAGGCTCATCCCTATTTTATTAAAGTCCAATCTTAAATGAGCTACATTTTCTATCTTTGGTTTTTTGTCCTAAGTATAATTGTTTCAGTATTATTTTACAAAATTGTATGCAAGAGTCGAGACCATCTTTATTACTTGGGCTTGGACTTTGGGCTGGTCCATCAATATGCACCAAGGTGCAACTGGCCAATTACAGCCCAGTCAATATTATTCGTGCCTGATCTTACAGACTCAAAAGACGTTTTAACCGGATCTGGGCCCTTATTCACACTTGGGCCCAGACTATCGCTATCTAAAAATGGGCTAAGGCAGATTAACATTTCAATAACAACATTTCGAACAAATATTATTCAGTATTAACAATTAATTATTTCTAACAATGCCAAATTACATTTGATCATTACAGATTTCAATATTGTCAATTAACTAAGAATGTCAACACTAGTTTAACTTGTTGCTATTTAACTACTAAATTAACAAAGTATGAATTTATGAATAATCTATTGGTTGAGACACTATTTGCATAATTATCTATCTACTTTAACTGAAAATAACACTTGCATTTTTAACTAAAGCATGCTCAGATTACAATTATGTTTCAGATTGCCATTTTTTACAAATTTGAATATGAGTTTATAGCTAATCTAGTTACAGTAATGTTAAAACAGTGTCATGATTTGAAATTCAACTACTTCATGTTTTCAAATTAAATGGTTCCTCATTCAGAACTTGATTAATGAGATATCTAAGTATAAGTATTACACATCTAATTTATAATAGTTATAGATCTGGGTTATCTAGCTAAGTTTTAAGCCAGTTTTAATCTTATTTTTAGGTGATCGTTTTAACTAACCTACTAGATACGTTTACTACAATATTATCTAATCTAAATCGAGTTCGTATAGTCTAGTGTTTATTACAACCCATTCCTAAATGAATTATAAGAGATCTACAAATTATAACTACGATAAAAAAAATGAAAATACAGCTTCAGCAAAATTAATCAATAATTTCATTCCTTCATCATGTTTCAATTACATCTTCAAGAGATAGTACTGTACCTCATCAAATGAAAGGAAAACGATGAGTTCTAAGGGATGAAGGAGAAGAGAAATCAGCAATAGCAGCAGCCAAATATCAACAGCGAACATGAGCAATTAACACAGCAAGTCTTAAAAACTCAGTAAGCAACTAGCAAATAACTCGAGCAAACAGAAATCCAAGCTAAGTTGAAGTGAACACAACAGAGGAACAACCAGCAAAGACTCCAGAAATAGTACTCGAATTGTATGCTAAGTAGAAGACCAGTAGAGTTCTGAAATTTCAGAACTCTTTTGAGTGATTTTTTGACTCTAAGATTGTGTACCAGAAAATTGAACCCCTAATTATCTGAAGGTTGGAACTCTCAAATTGTGAACCCCGGAAATCAAAACCTCAACTCTAAGAATTCAGAACTCTCAAATTGGGAACCCCAGAAATTAAAACCTCAACTCTATGAATTCAGAACTCTCAAATTGGGAACCCCATAAATCAAAACCTCAACTCTAAGAATTCAGAACTCTCAAATTGGGAACCCCTTTTTCAGGCTTGAAACAACCTATTTATAGAATTAATTTGGGAGGGAATTTTGAATTAGTTATTTCTATTTCCCACCCCCAGCTCTTTTTCAATTAAATCAATTAAGTATAGTAGAATTCTAACGGAAATACACTTTAACCCCTGCTAGAAGGTTCTAGGCTATTCCTTATTGTTCTATTGGGCGAATTTTACCTAGTTGCCCTCACTTGCTAAGGTTTATTACACATTTGACTTTTAACAATGCCTAATCTACCCCTTATTGTTCATGTATTTTCAGTAAAACCAATCATTAAAGTCATTTATACCCCCATTAGCTCTATGTAATCTACAGAAATGCCAATTCCCTTTCCCTTTTTACCCTTTACACTCAATCATATTTACCCGACCTACTATTAGGTCTGATGAGACTTGGGTAATTAACATATTTAAATTATAACCCCCTGAGACTCATTTTAATTCTTAGCCAGTTTCAGACTAATTAACCCTTCTCAGATTTAACCACTCTTACAAAGATAGCCACTAATAAACTTTACAAAGTCAAAGACTCACACTGTGTTGCAAATATAACCACAATAGACATTTCACACATATAACCTAAATGTGCATAAGCACTCAGAAGTTCAGAAGAAAGAAACATGTAAATCATATTGCAAATGTAGCCAGTTTTATGTAGTCTTGCACAAATAACCCTAATTACGACTAACTTTAAAATTAATTAGAACTCAGAGAGACAAATTGATAATGGTTGAATTTCAACTAATCAAAACCCTAGTCGAAACAGGATCGATTGAACAATAACACAAAATAACTAATAGCATATGATTTACAAGTAGTTATAGTCAGAACTAAGAATACTTAGTTGATTGCAGGCATACACATGTAATAAGCTCAGGTCTTTTCACAAATATGAACACAGAAGAGAAAAGTATAGTACAGAAGTGGATTCAGGGTATTTAATCAATTTTAACATGTACATGGATAAACATGCAACAGATCCAGATTTAACAGATAAGAACACAAAAACACTGAACAAGGTAGGTTTCAGGGTACTTAGCTTTAGGGTTTTCTTCCTTTTCTTTCTTTCTTTTATTCTTTCTTTCTTTTTCTTTCTTATTTTCTTGATTTTACAGCGTTTTAGTGACTTGGAGTCTCTTAGATGACAGATTTCCCAAACAGACTCTCGGAAGTCTGGTTTGGGTGTGAGAGGGGTATTCAAAGACTCAGGGTGAGGTTTTTGAAAGGTTTTCTTTTTGGGTGCTCGCCGGAGTAGGGTTCCGGCGAGACATTTTCTAATATTGGAGGAGTTTGGGGTATATTCGAGGTGTGGGACTAGGATGGGGTGAAATATCGTCTTAAGGCGGTTCTGGGGTGTTAAGGTGGATGGCTAGTTCATAGCTTGGTGGTCGCCGACTAGGTTTCCGGCGATCGGAGTTTCATGATTGGGAGACTGGTGGGTTTCTAGTGTGAGGTTAATGGAGATAATGGTGTTAAAAGGTGGAGGGTGGTGTTTAGAAAGGTGGCCTGAGCCGGAGAATGTAACAAAAGAGTGACCACCGGTAGGGTTCCGGTGGTCTTGTGAGAGAAGGGGAGGGAAGAAGAAGGGTTCTAGGGCGGCTAGGGTTTCATTTGTGAGGAGCGTATGTGTGTATACTGAAAATGAACGGGGGGTATGATTATATATTAAAATTGTATTGTTGTTTAACACCCGTTGGATTGACTGAGATGAACGGCCAAGATCATTGGGCCTTCAAAAAGACATCGTTTGATTTAATGAACCTTTACTCACATCTGTTAGATTAATGAGATAGACGGCTGAGATTTAATTGCTAGACTACATCGTTTGGCTTAATTGAGACACTGGTCTCATCCGTTTGATTGAATGAGATGGACGTCTGAGATTTAATTCCTAGACTACGTCGTTTTATTCACAAAGCCACCGCATTGTTTGGTCCATTGATCAATTGTATCAACGGTCCAGATTTGGCGTGTTATACGGTGTCGTTTCGCTTTATTAGGAGACTGGCCGGTCTTTTGACCTTGGGCCTGGTCTTTGATTGTTGCATTTCGGCTTAATATATTTGTGTATTTGGCCCAATTTTGGTATTTCAAATTGTATTTTTGTTATTTTTGAATTGTATTTATTTAATTTTCTGTATTTTCCCTTGTATTTTAGACTTATTTTCCTTGTGTATTTTATATTAATGTATTTTATTTGATTTTCAAATTTTTTTGAATTTTTCCTTAATTTTTCAAATTTCCTACTATTTACCTTATATATTTTGTGATATTTTCCAATTAATTTCCTTTTGTATTTTATTTCAAATTTCTTTCAATTAAAACAAACACTGGTATTTTCTATACACTAATCAAACTAATTGCAATCAAAAATTATTTTTGAAATTAATTGCTTGGGGCAAAAATTACGTGCTCACAACTGTAACATGCTGAAATTTATGAATCGGGTGAAGTTTCAGTTTTATAGCCCAAAAATACAAAAAATGAGTAATGGTCATGGCGAGACGGTGAATATTGTTCCTTAGGTTTTTTTATGGTCTGGAAAAAGTTTATGCTATCTAGGTCCGGTGGCCCAGGCCCACGTAGGAGGCATGGATTATAGCGCAAGAAAATGGGAGAACTGAGGGAAATTCAACTTTTGTGGCACGAAAATGCCAAAAATGAGAGGCGGTTAATATTGTTTTTTAGGTGACTTTTGATATCTCGGTAAAAGTTTAGGCGATCCAGGTCTGGCGACCTAGTCCCACACCTTCAACACACGAAAATCTGAGGGTAGGGCAAAATTTTAATTTTATGATCCTAAAATACCAAAAAATAAGGAATGGTTATGGCAAGGCGGTGATTATTGTTCCTTAGATCGTGATTGATGGGCCGACAAAACTTTAGGCTATCTGGAACCTGTCACCCTGGCCCATGCAGAAGGTGTGGGCTATAGCGACAAAAATCTAGGAATCAGGTGGAATTCTAGTTTTATTAAAAAACAAGGAATGGTCATGTCAGGGTTGCGAATATTGTTCTTAAGGACATCTTTGATGGTCCGGACAAATTTTAGGCGATCCTAGTCCGGCTGACTAGGCCTATGTAGGAGGCGTGGGCTACATCACACGAAAAACTAAGATTTAGGCAAAAGTTTAGTTTTGTTTGCCTAAAATACCAGAAAACGAGGAACAGTCATGGCGAGGCAGTGACTATTGTTCCTTGGGTTATTTTTTATGAGATGGAAAAATGTTAGGCTATTCGGGTCTAGCCACCCAGGCCTATGTAGAAGGCATGGCTATAGTATAAGAAATTAAGGGAACGAGCTGAATTCCAGTTTTGTGGCCCCAAAACGCCAAAAATAAGGAACGGTGTCACACCTCCTTTTTCCGCACATAAAGTAAATGTAAATGTGCCACGGTTTAATATTACACCCCGAGAAGGGATATAATAATAATCGGTGAAGGAGTTTTTCCACTTAAAGGACAATCGGAACGGGATCAAATTATCTAATTATTCAGAGTCGCCACTTGGAAAAATAATGGTGTTCCAAGTCACCGGTTTAATCCCGAACCGAGGAAATTTATGACTCCGTAATACAGTCCGCGAAACTAGAAATCTGGATAAGGAATTCTGTTAACCCGGGAGAAGGTGTTAGGCACTCCCGGATTCCGTGGTTTTAGCACGGTCGCTCAATTGCAATTTTTGTTTTTGTCCGATTTCTTTATATATTTTAACTAGGTGCTTTTAATGTTACGCTTTTAATTTTAAGGAGAATTGCGACGTCACGAAAACATATTTCGAGTCATACCGTAACCAGTACGCCTGTGACTTTAATGTATTTCCGTTTCGCCGAGAATAAGATTTGGGTCACATAAATGCGCACCCGTATTTAGGAAAGTAATTTATTTACAAATCGCGCCTGAAGAATCTATCGTCTTTAGTAACTTTGGGAAAGACCGTGAAATTCGTTAAACGATCTTCCCGAGTCTAAGTTTTTTATAACAACTAATTTGAGGGGCTCGCAATTATATATATATTTGATGCGGCGAGTCTCATCTCTTTTATTATTAAAGGTCAAAACCTAAAGTAACTAAATTTTCTATTTTTTTTATTTTTTGTCTCTAACAATAAAGAAAAAAAAAACCTTAATTATTTATCATTTGCCTAATTATTATATTACCAGAAGAATTTTTGAATTATAACCATTTGGGCGTATTAACCGTGTGTCTAATCCCGTGTGAGGGAATAGTTTAAATTTGATGTTTCAATGATTTAAGTCAGGGACAATTCTAAATTTATAGGTTTTAACTAACTTTAAGTTTAAGCTTCTCTATTTAAACATTCCAAAATTAAGCTAATAGTTGCCGGGCTTACTATGCATGTACTATATGGCTTTGCCATCACAATTTTACCATCAGTTTCAAAATGCCTATAACTAATACTATTCATATACAATACCACTACGTCATATTAAGCAATTATTACCACAGATTCCTAGTAGGGCCGGAAACATGAGCAATACAAAAGAGAGTCTTCATCATAATTAATACAATACTATTATTTCAGATTAAGCAACAATCTAATTATCTATTACAAGTTATAAATCAAGTTTCTAGACAGTAATCACTAACAGAACATCAATGCACAGGGATTATCTAATACATTCTTCCACAACATTATACATGTGGCCTCCATTATCACAATACTTGAAGAGATTTGTTAATGTACCTGGAGCAAACGAAATAAGAAGTAGAGGAAGGAGTCAGTTGCAGCAGTGGTGCGCAGCAAACAACAGTAGTGTACGACAACAGCAAACTCAGCAATAATCAGTAGCAAATGATGAATAGCATAAGTGAACAGCCCAAAAACAGGAGCAAAAACCAACACAGATCCAAATAAGACCAATAAAACAGTAGCAAGGTCTAGTAGCACACCCAGGAGGAGACACTTGAAGCCCCAGCAAGATTCAACAACCAAACAACCTAATACTATGATCAAAAATGTCGAAAGAGCTAAGAATGACACCAAACAGTCCAAATAGACCAGCTTTAACTTCCAAAATACCTAACGATCACTTCAGGAACTTCAAAAGGCCAATGTCGTATCAAGACATAGCTCAAAAGACTCAAAGATTGCCTGAGACAGTGAGCCAAAAGAAACAGAATGTTTTCTTTCTCCTATTCTCTAAAATGTATGTCTTTTACTCTATCTAATCTCTCACTGTGTTTCCAACTTGATGCTCTCAATTTTACTCTAAAAAATGTATTCCTATTCCCCCTCCTAAGATCTGTATGTTGTGTTTTTTCTTTCAAATTTTTTTTTAATGTTTCTGTTCTCCCAGAATACTTCTCCAGTGTTCTCTATCACTGTATTTTTTTCCACCAGTGTTCTGTCTCCCCCCCCCTTCACTTATAACTAAGACCAACTCCTAAAAGCCAAAGACCAGAACAAAATAATCACCTCTGCCCATCCCTATCTCTGCTGAACCCATCATATTCCCTGGCATTCCCCTGACACTATTTTGTCACTGCATATCTCTAAGTATGGGATTTTTCTGTTTAAAATTCCCTAAGTGCAAAGCCTAGGTGGATACCTGCTGTCCAGCAGGTTCCACTGACCTAAGGCATGTGCACTACACTGTTACTTTCCTAAAACTCTTATCAGTTATATCCAAACTAAGTTTTCCTAACTTAAAACTCCACAGAATTTAAAGTTCAATCCGATAGGGGAATCCTAACAGTTTCAGCTACCAAACAACAACCATGAATCAACAATGAAATTATAGATTGTTAACGGCTATAATTCAAGCATCTATAAACCAATTTGTTTCTAATTCAAACACAAAACAATTCAAACTCTAATTCAACAAAGCAACTTAAAATCTATCGGACAGAGGAGGTGGCAAAAGTGCAGCATTAATCGTTCGACGATGTTAAACGAATCGAATTCTTGTCTCATACCCATCACATTCACAGCCGACAATTAGAAACAAAGTGACCAAATAAAAGGTCTTCAATGAGAGGAGGGCATAAAATTAACTAAAAGACTCTTAAGGGAAATGAAATACTACTAGCAGATAATTAAACAGGGATAGAAGGATAAGTACCTCAAGTAGTGAAAATCGGGGACGAACCGAACTCTGGACCAATTTTGAGGTCGAATAGACCTTAATCAAAGTGTTCTCAATCGAGAACACCTCAAATAAGGTCCATTAGACCCCTGAATTTCGATCGATTAGGCTTAATTCGGCCTTTTGGATTTTTAGGGTTCATGTGAGTGGGATTTGGGGTTTTGCTAGTTCCGGTTAGATTCGAGTCGAACCAACGACGGTTAGGGCGTTAGGGAGGTGAGGCAAGGTTGTGGTATCATTTTGGGAGTGTTTGGTGTTAGTTCAAGTTTGACTCGAATCTTCAAATGAAGATTCGAGAAGTTCCGGATTGATTCGAAGTAAATGGTGTATGGATTTGGATTGGGGGTATCGAGATGGTCCTTTGGTGTTAAAAATGGGGGGCTTTGGTGACTGACCACCGCCGTAAGGCGATTTCCGGCGGTGGTGCACGGCGGGGGACGGTGGGGGAGAGAGGCCCGGTCTCTGAAGCTTAGAGACGAAGAGAGGGGGGTTGGCTTGGGGGGGCTGGGGTGTGATTTCAAGCTTATATACTAGGTGCCCCGAAGAACCCGTTACCGATCTTACCCGTCCAATGACTCAGTCCTTGAAGACTATCCAAACGATGTCTGTGAGAGACTGGGCCGGTCCAGGCATAGATCGGGTTACCCGGAATGGGTAATGGTTTTGGGCTGACTGTTTCGTTTGGGTTCCGGATTTAGGGGCCCAAATCCCTTTTTCTTTTCCTTCTTTATAATCAAAACAAAATTCTAATTAATTTGTAATCATTAAAATAAAACTATATGGATATTAATACTTAACAACAACCCACACACAATTAACAAATAAAAATAAAATCATATAATGACAACAAAAATAGAATGAAAAATATATATGCTTTTGATTTTTCCATTTCGTAAAAATAAGTAATTTACCAATTAACTCGAAATTTTATAATTAAGTTTTAAATGCTATTACATATATTTTTTGTATTTTTAATAATTTAATCAAATAAGCATGCACACACAAATACAAATAATAAGAAAATTAATACCAAAATCCACAAATATTGCAAACAACGCAAAACTCTTTTATTTTTTTTTATTTTTTTTTTGAATCTTTTAGGAGTAATTCGTGTGAGGCAAAAATCACGTGCTCACAGCTGCCCCTCTTTGCGCGGAAATATGAAGAGTTTTCGTGCAAAGATAGTGAGCAAATACGAGCGATTTTTGCCCGTTTGAGCACTCCGTGTGAAGCATTCTTTTAAAAGGATCTTGACCGAGCCTTTACTTCAGGAGGCCTCCTACATATCCCTGGCTAAAAGGGAATCAGGTCAATGTAGTTCGGGAAGTTTTGGTAGCTGGGACTACCATGACTGCTGTGATCTTGCTGTTACTGCTGTTGTTGCTGTTGCCACCGCTTAACTGATCTCCTTATTACACCGTGCTAAACAAAAATAAGAAGCTATACTAAGTTACAGTATTGCAAATTCTTATCTATCTTTTCCACTTGATCTTGTCATGTTCCTTGCCATCCTGTTGTTTCTTCGCATGCTTCTTCTCTTCTGACAATTGTTATTTCGGCCTATCTTGACTGCCGAACTCCGACCATTGGTCCCTTCTTTGTAATCTTCGAACTATTCTCCTTCGAAGTTTGAACTTATCTTTCTGATCCTTGTTGCCTTCCTTTTGCTTATGAACTTGGATTCACGCTGGGGATTTCCGTTGCACTCAACCGCCTTCCTCAAACAAATTCAAAATAAACCGCCACTCCATTCTTCTAGCGGGCTCCCTGACTTCAACTATAACTTAAAAATAAATCGCCGCTCCATTCTTCAGGCGGGCTTCCTGACTTCAACTACAACTTCAAAATAAATCGCCACTCCATTCTTCAGGCGGGCTCCCTGACTTCAACTACAACTTCAAAATAAAATCGCCACTCCATTCTTCAGGCGGGCCTCCTGACTTCCACTACAACTTCAAAATAGAATCGCCACTCCATTCTTCAGGCGGGCTCCCTGACTTCAACTACAACTTCGAAATAAAATCGTCACTCCATTCTTCAGGCGGGCTCCCTGACTTCAACCATAACTTCAAAATAAATTGTCACTCCATTCTTCAGGCGGGCTCCCTGACTTCCACTACAACTTCAAAATAAATCGCCACTCCATTCTTCAGGCGGGCTTCCTGACTTCAACTACAACTTCGAAACTAAATCGCCCTGGTCCTTGCCGCCTTCCTTTTGATTATGAACTTGGATTCATGCTGGAGATTTCCGTTATACTCTACCGCTTTCCTCAACCAACTTCAAAATAAGTCGCCACTCCATTCTTCAAGCGGGCTCCCCGACTTCAACTACAACTTCAAAATAAATCGCCACTACATTCTTCAGGCGGGCTCCCTGACTTCAACTACAACTTCAAAATAAATCGCCACTCCATTCTTCAGGCGGGCTCCCTGACTTCAACTACAACTTCAAAATAAAATCGCCACTCCATTCTTCAGGCGGGCTCCCTGACTTCAACTACAACTTTTAAAATAAATCGCCACTCCATTCTTCAGGCGGGCTCCCTAACTTCAACTACAACTTCAAAAATAAAATCGCCACTCCATTCTTCAGGCGGGATCCCTGACTTCAACTACAACTTCAAAATAAATCGCCACTCCATTCTTCAGGCGGGCTCCCTGACTTCAACTACAACTTCAAAATAAATTGCCACTCCATTCTTCAGGCGGGCTCCCTGACTTCAATTACAACTCACTAATTTCATCCCATCCTTATCACCTTCCTTTGTTTCCTGTGCCATTTTCCTCTTCCTGCATCGTCTCTTGGGCCACCCTTTTCTTCTGCACTACCCTGTCTTGGAATTTCTTTCCCACGGGGTCGTGTTACTTTTCCCTTGGCTGCTGGAGATATCTTTGGAACTGTTTACTCACCTGCTGGGGATGATTCTACCGGGGAAGTACTTCCTCTTTTTCTACTTCTTTCACCTTTCGTTCTCTCTTGGACTCGCCGGGGATTGAAATGTCATTAACTGAGGATTACCCTGGCGGGGACCCCTTTTCCTTTTCCTTCTTCCCAGACCTCTTCCGGGACTCACGCTTTTGCTTCCTTGAAAAACTTATGGGATATAATGTTGCTGGGGGAATCTCGAAGTTAGTGTTTTATTTTCCCAACAACTGCTGGGGATGATACCAGGCTCAAAGATCACCCCTCGTGTTGTCTGGCCTCTCTCAACACTATTCTGCTCGGAACGGGCATTTCCCGAAATCTCGTGTTGTCTTCTATCCTTATCCACCGGGTATTTGTTTTCAAGAAAATTTTCGCAATGGGAGAAAATTTTCTGCCCCAGTTTGATGACCTTCTACGCGGCATGCTTTTCCGCCGACGACCCTCTTTTCCTGCTTTTAATCAAAGAAAAATTGTTAGTTTCAAAACGCAGTGAGTGGTCGTGCCACTCTTGTCGGGGGCCATTTTCCTTTTCTCTTTCAGCTGCTTGGCCTCCCTCGAACTTTTGGGGACGACGTTGACGCTTGCTGGGGATGATGCTCTTTCCACAGATGGTTTCTCATCTCTCCCTTTTATTCCAACCTTTAGTTTGATCCGACCCTTTTTAGCCGGTGATCTGTCGTGAGAAATCATCTTCCGGACGTGCAATATGTGTCCATCATACTCCATAATTCCTGTGGGCCTTCCAATAAACCTGTTGTTCCAATCTTAATATCGGAACGACTTTTGCCTTATTGCCTCGTTCCACGCCTATTCATTTTCATTGTACCGCTTTGGGAGACTTGGTAGTAAGCTTTGAAAAATCAACTTTCGAAAACGAAAGAAAAGAAAAAGAATGCTGACCGCGAATGACAAAAGAAAGGGAAAACTTTTCTGAACTCAAAATGGGAAAAACTTGTCTGAATGTGTGACTGATCCAATGGTTATGCCGCGCCTTTGAGATTAATCTACCCAGTCTATTTATGTCAATCACTTTCTGATGGCCGCGTTTTGCTAGAAGTAAATGAATGTCCCAACCTTGTCTCATGCAGACACCTTGTAACCATCTCGCCTCGTCACCTCATAGTGCCCTTCAAAGGGTTTTCACTAATGAGATTCTCTCATTTCTCTCGACCTCCCGTCGCCTTAGGGTGCCTGTAAAGGTTTTCACCATAAGACTCTCTCATTTTATTTCTCTCATCTTTTCTTTGCCTCAAAGTGCCCGTGAGGGTTTTCACCGTTAAGGCTCTCTCATTTTGCTTTCTTTCCAGGCTGGGGTATTGCCCACGAGATTCCCTCTAAAGCATTATCCCTTTTCGTCTTGTGCATCCAGGATTCAATCGAGGATCGGAGTGTCGCTCTTGGCTTTCATTCGCATGACTTGGCATTTCTCAAATACTGATCGAGAGGTCTTTTCGGTCATTAATGTGGTTTTTGTGTGCGAGGCTAAAGTAAAGAGGTTTCACCTCAACGGTTAGCTCATTACAACTTTCGGAATCCATACCATCTTTTCAAACGAAACAAGGACTTCTTCCCAAGTTTTGTTGCCTGGGGAATCTTTGATTTTTATTTTATTATGACCGAGCCGTGTGGCGCCTACGTATCCTTCTTGAGGAATCAGGTCGAACGTAGTTCACTTTTTCTTGTGTTTTTTTTCTTTTTTTCTTTTTCTATTTTGTTATACATCTTCCTCGAGGATTCCAAAAGAGGGTATATGAAAGAATAATTAAGGCTCAAAGGGGAAAACAAGGGTTAAAGTGTTTGGGTAGTAGAAAAAATTGCCTCTGTCATTTCATTCTCCGAAAAATGCCAAATACAAACGAACGAAACCAAGCGTTGACAAATGCATTAAAGAATTACACATAATATCTCTTGACTGCATCGGAATTGATAGCCATATCAGTGCATCTCCCCTCAACATCAGTTAAACATAGAGCGCCGTTGGATAACACTCTAGTCACAACAAATGGTCCCTCCCAATTTGGAGCGAACTTGCCTTTCGCTTCGGCCTGATGTGGTAGATCTCTCTTCAACACATGTTGTCCCACTTCAAATTTCCCGGGACGTACCTTCTTGTTATATGCTCTTGCCATTCTCTTTTGATACAATTGGCCATGACATACTGCTGTCAATCTCTTTTCATCGATCAACCTCAATTGCTCTAATCGGGTTTTGACCCACTCATCATCGTCGATCTCAGCTTTAGCGACAATTCGGAGGGATGGAATTTCAACTTCTGCGGGTATTACTGCTTCAGTCCCCGTACACCAACAAGTAAGGAGTTGCACCTACCGAAGTCCGGACGGTAGTGCGATAACCCAACAGTGCAAATGGTAACTTTTCATGCCATTGCCTAGACCCTTCTACCATCTTCCTCAATATCTTCATTATATTTTTGTTTGCTGCTTCAACCGCACCATTTGCTTTGGGACGATATGGTGTGGAATTTCGGTGTGTAATCTTGAATTGGTGGCAGACCTCTTTCATTAATCCGCTGTTAAGATTGGCACCGTTATCCGTGATGATTACCTTTGGGATTCCAAACCTGCAGATGATTTGGGAATGTACGAAGTCCACTACCGCCTTCTTGGTCACGGATTTGAAGGTTTTGGCCTCCACCCACTTGGTAAAATAATCGATCGTTACCAGAATGAACCTATGACCATTGGAAGCCGCAGGTTCTATAGGTCCGATAACATCCATACCCCACGCGACAAACGGCCATGGTGCGGACATTGTATGCAATTCAGTCGGCGGAGAATGAATCAAATCTCCGTGTATCTGACACTGATGGCATCTTCGCACGAAACTTATACAATCCCGCTCCATAGCGAGCCAATAATATCCTGCTCGAAGAATCTTCTTTGCCAATACGTATCCGCTCATGTGTGGTCCGCAAACTCCCGAGTGTATATCTGTCATCACTGTTGTGGCTTGATTTGCATCTATACATCTTAACAATCCCAAATCCGGGGTTCTTTTGTACAGCACCCCTCCACTAAGGAAAAATCCGTTCGCCAACCGCCGAATAGCCCGCTTTTGATCTCCAGTTGCCTGCTCTGGGTATATTCCTAACCTGAGGTACTCTTTGACATCATGAAACCATGGCTCACCATCCATCTCTTCTTCTATCATATTATAATAAGCATGTTGATTCCGAACCTGAATATGTAACGGATCGACACGAACCTTGTCCGGGTGATGTAACATTGACGCCAAAGTAGCCAAAGCATCGGCAACCTCATTATGCATCCTTGGGATATGTCTGAATTCTACCGACCGGAAACGCTTAGTCAGATCATGCAAGCACTGACGATACGGGATAAGCTTTAAATCTCTGGTTTCCCATTCTCCCTGAATCTGATGTACCAGAGGGTCCGAGTCCCCCAAGACCAAGACGTCCCGTACATCCATGTCCACCGCTAATCGCAACCCCAAGATACATGCCTCGTACTCAGCCATATTATTGGTACAATGAAAACGCAGTTGAGCAGTGACAGGGTAATGATGTCCTGTTTCAGAGATGAGCACAGCCCCTACTCCGACTCCTTTTGCGTTCGTCGCTCCGTCGAAGAAAAGCTTCCACCCCGGATCCTCAGTTAGTTCTAACCCCTCAATTTGCAATACTTCTTCGTCTGGAAAATACGTCCTCAAAGGTTCGTATTCGTCATCAACAGGATTTTCAGCTAAGTGATCGGCCAGGGCTTGAGCTTTCATAGTCGTCCTTGTCACGTATATGATGTCGAACTCTGTAAGTAATATTTGCCATTTTTCCAACCTCCCCGTAGGCATAGGTTTCTGGAAAATATACTTCAACGGATCCAAACGCGAAATGAGGTAAGTGGTGTAAGAAGACAAATAATGTTTCAGCTTTTGGGCTACCCATGTCAAGGCGCAACATGTCTTTTCCAAATGAGTGTACTTAACCTCGTGGACCGTGAACTTCTTACTTGAGGTAGTAAATGGCCCGTTCCTTTCTGCCAGTAAGATCGTGCTGCCCCAGCACGCAGCCGAACGAATTCTCCAAGACCGTTAGATAAAGAATCGGGGGTCTACCCGGTTCGGGCGAAACTAGTACGGGTGGGTTTGACAGATACCCTTTGATTTGGTCAAACGCTTCCTGACATTCTATCGTCCATTCTATCGCAACGTCTTTCTTCAACAGACGGAATATGGGTTCACAGGTTGCTGTAAGCTGAGCAATAAACCTACTGATGTAATTTAACCTTCCCAACAGACTCATTACCTCTGTTTTATTCTTTGGCGGGGGTAGCTCCTGAATGGACTTGATTTTGGACGGGTCCAACTCAATGCCCCGTCGGCTGACGATGAATCCTAGCAACTTTCCTGATGGAACTCCGAATGCGCATTTGGCCGGATTGAGCTTGATATCATATCTTCGAAGTCTTTGAAAGAACTTCCTGAGGTCGGCAACGTGGTCTTCTTGACGTCTAGATTTTATGATCACATCATCCACGTACACTTCAATTTCCTCGTGTATCATGTCATGGAATACCGTAGTCATCGCCCTCATGTATGTTGCCCTCGCATTCTTCAAACCGAACGGCATCACCCGATAGCAATAAGTCCCCCACGGTGTGATAAAAGCTGTCTTTTCTCTGCGTCCTCTTCATCCATCAAGATCCGATGATATCCCGCGTAGCAATCCACAAAGGATCCGATTTCACGTCCGGCGCAATTATCAATCGGGATATGGATATTGGGAAAGCGGGAAATTATCCTTAGGACTCGCCTTGTCGAGATTGCGGTAGTCCACGCATACTCCGATCTTTCCGTCTTTCTTTGGCACCGGTACTACGTTAGCCAACCATTCAGGATACCGAGTGACACGAATGACTTTCGCCTGCAACTGCTTGGTTACTTCCTCCCTGATCTTTACACTCATCTCCGTCTTGAATTTCCGCAGCTTTTGCTTGATGGGAGGATATGCCGGATCAGTGGGTAATTTATGAACCACTAGATCGGTGCTGAGTCCCGGCATGTCGTCGTACGACCATGCGAAAATGTCTTTAAACTCCACGAGTGTTTTGATCAACTCTTCTCTCAGGTTGGGTTCAATATGGACACTTATTCTGGTTTCTTTGACGTCATCTGTGTCCCCCAGATTAACAGCCTCAGTATCGTTTAAATTTGGTTTGGGTTTTTCCTCGAAGTGACTTAGTTCTTCACCGATTTCTTCTACGGCTTCATCATCGCCGTATTCCGATTCACTCCCATCACCTCTTATTTCATGCGTTATTATTTCCGAACCCGATTGACTTTCTAGACTGGGTTAATTAATCTTTAAGCACGCCATATCATTAAGATCAGTTGAAAGAAAGCTGCTCAGAAAAGTAAAAAGAAGGAAAATAAACAAAATTAGACACGAATGGAACAAAATTTCATTAATGGGAACAGTACAAGGAAAAACAAGCTTGCAAACTCAAATCAAAATGAACTAAAACAAACGGACTTTACTCCGGGGACAAACCCCAACACAAAATTTCGAAAGAAAAACAATCCAAAACAAACTACCAAAACTCCTTCCGGACAGGGAGAGGAGTAGCCTTCCAATTATTCAACTTTGCTTTCGATCCCACAAACCGTATATCGGCATGGCTGGATCCTTCGCCATCCTCTACCATGCATACGTCTGTGAATAAGTCCTCAAACTTTCTTAAGAACTCTTTGTCTGGCCTAACCATAGGACTGGGAATCTTTGTCGTCGGATGTCCTCTCACTCCAGACCTGACAAAAGATCGGGAAAGGCGCGGAACAGGCTTTGGGAGCACCCATATCTTCTGCTTATTCCTCTTGGCTCGCTGGATGTCCTCCGATGTTGGCTTGAATCCCAAGCCGAAGGTTCCCACATTTTCGACCACAGATACCGGTTGTATGATTCCTTGCAGAGATACACCTAAACCTTTGCCGGGTATTGTCACACCTCCCTTTTTTACTACCCCACATACTTAAAGCGTATAAATACACTTGTAGGGTATACCCCGACGCTCAAATACCCGAAACGGATAAAATAACGTAAGGGAAGGAGTTTTTCCAATCAAAGGACAATCGGTTCGGGATTTTATTAGAGATTAATCAGAGTCGCCACTTGGGAATGACAATGGTGGTGTAGGCTGGATGGAACTGCTTTTGCGGCATGGATCCACGGTCGCCCTATCAGAAGGTTATATGACACTACCATGTCCAGCACCTGGAATTCCATGGTGAACTCCACTGGTCCGATTGTCAAGATTAACATTATGTCCCCGACCGACGCCTTGCCTCCTCCATCAAACCCTCGGACACATATGCTGTTCTTGCGTATCCTGCCGATATCCACTTTCAACTTGTTTAGTGTAGAGAGAGGACAAATGTTCGCACTGGACCCATTGTCGACTAGGACTTTGGTAACCACCGACTCCTCACATTTTACCGTAAGATATAAAGCCTTGTTGTGCTCGGTGCCTTCCTCAGGCAACTCATCATCGGTGAAGGTGATCCGGTTCGCTTCGAAGATCCTATTGGTGATTTTTTCCAAATGACTCACAGAGATTTTATCAGGCACATGGGCCTCATTCAAAACTTTCATCAAAGCTTATCGATGTTCTTCAGAATGTATCAGCAAGGACAACAATGAGATTTGCGCAGGAGTTTTCTTTAACTGCTCTAAGACAGAGTAGTCATGCAGCTTCATCTTTTTCAAGAATTCTTCTCCCTCTTCATCAGTGACCGGCTTTTTCAATACTGCCGGAGTGGTCTTCCTTAATTCCGCAGGGGCAAAACATCTCCCCGAGCGGGTCAACCCTTGGGCTTCACAAACTTCCTCTTTCACCTCCTTTCCTCTGTAGGTTGTCGTGATCCAATCATAATTCCATGGAATAGCTTTGCTATCAGCTATTGGCAATTGTATTGCTGGCTTGATGATGAAAGGATCCACTCGAACACCTGCTACAGTCAAGACGGGTTTGGTTTCTGCCCTCGGTACAACTATTTTTACTCCCTCTGGCCTCATAGGCACTTTGTTCACACTTCCCTTTTCTGCTTCCAACCCCCTTGTACATCCTTTTTGCAGATGAGTGACTCATCAAGGCTTGGCCCCTTTTTCATTCCTTCCCCACTAGACTTGATCATCATTACAGTCTGAGAGGTTTTCTCCTTTCCCTCTTCTACCCGTACCAACTCGATCATGTTGGTCTCATGATGAGTTGGAAGTAGATTTTGGTTGATGTTGGGCTCCGCTGGAGTCTGGACCTCAATTCGGCGAGTGTCGATGAGTTCCTGGATGGCTATTTTCAATCGCCAACACTTTTCTGTGTCGTCCCCGGACATCCTGAGCAGTATGCACAATTTATTGAATGATCCAGATTCTTTGGAAGAGGGTTTGGTAGCTTAGCCTCGACCGAATTTAGCAACCCTACTTGCTTCAAACGGTGGAACAGACTGGTGTAAGACTCCCCCAAGGGAGTGAAAGTCTTTGGTTTTAGTGCTTTGTCATTCTTAAAGGCTTGGTTCGGATGAAAACCCGCACCCGTGGGGTTCCTATATGCTCTTGGGGGTGGGTAGTTATTTTGTTATGTTGGTTCACGCCACGGTGCCCGGACGGGAGGTGGGGCATATGCCTGGGCGTGATGGACAGTAAAGTGAGGATCCGGTGTTGGGTAGTAGTGTTGGGGGTGGCTATACGGACTGTGGAAGTAATTTTGTTGGTGGGGTTGTGGTGGAGTATACTTGGATGCAGGGGCCTCTATTTCTGAACCATGTTCCGGACTCGACTGCCGTGACTTCTTCTTTCCTCTTTTTCCCAAGCACTCCTCCGGTACCACTTTGGATAGCTTGAGTGGTGGCTTTCAAAGTTGAATAGCTCATGATTTTGTTGGCTTTCAAGCCTTCCTCGATCATAGCCCCCATCTTTATCACCTCGGTGAATGATTTACCGACGGACGTCACCAGATGTCCGAAATAGGTCGGCTCTAGTGTCTGCAGGAAGTAATCCACCATCTCGTTCTCTCTCATAGGCGGATCTACCCTTGCTGCCTGTTCCCTCCAGCGGAAACCAAATTCTCTGAAACTTTCGGTGGGTTTCTTTTCTAACTTTAGCAATGATAAGCGGTCTGGGACTATTTCAAGATTGTACTGGAACTGGCCAATGAATGCTTGAGCCAAGTCATCCCACGTAAACCATCTGCTGGGATCCTTCCTAGTGTACCACTCTAGTGCGGATCCCCCCAAACTCTGACCGAAGTAAGCTATCAGAATCTCGTCTCGTCCTCCGGCTTCTCGCATTTTACTACAAAACCCTCGAAGATGGGCTACTGGATCACCATGCCCCTCGTATAGGTCAAACTTGGGCATTTTGAACCCGGCTGGCAACTGGACATCTGGGAATGGACACAGATCCTTGTAAGCGACACTGACCTGGTTGCCCAAACCGTGCATATTCCTGAAGGACTGCTCCATGCTTTTAACTTTTCTAATAACTTCCTCATGTTCCGAACTTTGGAAGTGCTTTTCCGGTTCTGCCGGGTTATCCCAGTGAGGGGTGTGTGGATGCGGTTCAGGAGCCCTAAAGGTAGGCTCGGGAGGATAGTAAGAATTGTCACGGATTTGAACATGCGGCTCACCGGACGACTTTTGTAGAGTAGCACGTGGGGGTGCCACAAAAACAGGGGTGACCGGAGGAGGATTTTGTTTGGCCGGTGGAACTTGGGTGGCATAAGGGTTTTCCCCTTGATAGTATGGATAGAGCGGGGCGCTTGTCGAAGGATCAAGGGGTGGATGTTCTGGAGCTGATGCGAGAGTAGGGAGGTTTGGTGAAGACTGTCCCCTAGCCCAGGCTAGGTGCATCTCTGTTATCTGTTGTTTCAACCGATCTACCTCTTCTTTCATGATCTGTATCTCTGATTTCTCTTCCTCGAGACTTTTACCGGAACTGGACATACTTGCTGGAATTGGCCCTTTAGATCTAGTACGGTAATGGTGGCTGGCCAGTATATTCTATCAAACCAACTGCTAAACTTTTCTGGAATACAACAAACTTTGTTAGCTTACAGAATTTAACAGACATGTTATCACACGTTGGGATGCAATGCACCTAATCAATTAACCCTTTCTATATGTTCTCATCACATGCGTCATTCCAGCTTCTTTTCTTTTCTTTTTCTCTTTTTTTTTTCTTTTTCCCTGTTTCAATTATCCTTGAAAGCCTTATTGTTATTAACCTTCATGTTCTTTTCCTTTCTTTCTAGTGGTGGTTGAATCTTATGTGGATTGCCTACGTATCACGTCCCCGCGTGAATCAGACCGAGCGTAGTTCTGGTCACAAGATTGTGGCAAAATTCGGTAATTTTTATATCAAAAAACCCTTAAAGTTACAAAACATGTCTTACAATAACCAACAAAATAAGAGAAATGCTTGACTCGAAAAAGAAAAATAAAATGCCAACCAGCTTGACTTAGTATTTCAAAATACATTTTTAATCAAAAGTCTAATGCTCTAAAATTCCCGGGGGCCCGTGAGGCATCATTCGGCCTTGCCGCGGGCCTTGGTGTGAGGTCCTTGTGTAGCTCCCTTAACTCTCTCATGATCTGATGAACATAGCCCATAAATGAAGCAAAAAGGGTGGTGCGGGGCATTTGTTCACAAGCTAAACACTTCATGGTGACATAGTGCCCGATTTCTCCAATTATGTCCTTGATCATGTCCCTTTCTCTGAGTAGCTGTTCTATCCGCTGGTTTTTCGCCCCCAATCTTCGAGCATTGTTGGTGACTTGGTCTAGGAGCCTATCCACTTGTTCTTGCAGTCGGGCCATCAAATTGTGGCAACGGTCGAGGTCTGCTCTGGCATCTCGGGCTTGCTTGAAAACCCGCTCCCTGAGGATAACATTTGCTTCCCTTAGGCTAGTGATGATCTCAGTGTAATCTTCTTCCACGCGTTGTAGGTGAAGTGCATGTTGATGTGCCTCCTTTCTCCAGCTAGAACGGATCCTCGTTGTTTGGGTCTTTGACTCTTCCAATTCTCTTTGGACATCGGCAACTTGGTTTTTCAAACCCTTTATCAATTTTTCGTCCGCTCGACTCCTCAACTGTCTGTCAGCATCCCTTTTCATCTGCTGGATTTGAGCTCTCAAAAAGTCATTTTCTTGTGCCAACTTCTTTTTATCTCCTTCGTCGGCGGCAGCTTGCGTATCCTTTTCAAATTGGAGATCTTGGACCCGTTGCTCTATCTTGCCAATCCTTGCTCTGTAAACCTCTTCCTTAGCTAACCAATCCCATTGTTCTTGTGACGCTTCAGCAAATTCCCTGAGGTGAGGTCTTTTGGCTGGTCTTTCACCCGATGTTTCTCCTTTGTACCAAGTAAGATATCCGGGTACAACCTCTCCTCTAGCTCGATCCTGCACACAAGTGTTTGCCTCCAGATATTGGCATTTGCTCCAGATCTGGCGGACCCTTGCTTCTAGGAATTGACCATCGGGACCAATTTCAATAACCTGGGTACTCAGGTCTTCTTCTTTGGGTACTATCTGGCACCTCCCGAGCTGTCTCAACACCCGATGGGGCGCATAAGGTTGAATGCTTTTAAGTCCCATTAAGAGAAAGGGGGACCTAGCCGCTGGCATGTACACGATTCTGTCTATCTGTAACCAACCCAACGTCCATTGTATTTGACTTGCGCTGAGAGCCTGAAAGTATGCCCTCCATGCCAATGTTCCTTCAGGTAAGACGGTCTTATCAATCCTTGTATAGAATTCGCTTATGCAAGTTTTCTCAACCAGCCCATATCTCAAGAATCTCGATCATCCACATCTGTAGCAGTAAATTACAGCCTTCGAAAAAATCTCCTCCGGCTTTGCAAGTTGTGAGAGCTCGATATATGTCTGATAGTATCATGGGAGCAAGAGTACTTTTGCTTTGGTCAAGCAAAGTACTGACGACTCCGGCTACCTTTATATCAATATTCCCGTCTTTTCTCGGGAATACCACAAGTCCTAAGAAGGCGATCATGAAGGCAATTCGTCTGTGCTCCTCCCATTTCTGGCGATTACCCTTGCTGCATAATTTGTTCTCCAGCTTGTCAAAACCTCCCACATGACCGTACCTTTGATAGATGAAGCTTAAAGTACAAAACCATTGTGCTAGATCTGGGTTACGTACCGTTCTGGCTGTCTTCAGTGAGTCTAAAAATCGGTGTATGGCGACAACCCTGGGAGCGATTAGATATTGATGCCCCAATGGTATATCATTGTTTCCAATGTATCCGGTCATCTCCTCCATAGTTGGGGTGAGCTCGAAGTCCGAGAAGTGAAAGACATTGTGCGCGGAGTCCCAATATGTGACTAATGCTCTTATGATATCCCCTCGAGGCTTTATTTCAAGCAAACCTGTGAGACCTTTCAAATATTTTTTAACTTCATCCTGCCCTTCTTTGCCTAGATCATCCCACCATAGTCGTATTTGTACCGGGATTTTAGTCATGAGTAAAAAGGGTTCATTTCGAATCGTGCTCATCCTGCACATTTATTTAAAGAAGAAGATCATTTTGGCTGGCAATGATTGGACTATTTTTCAAAATTTTAAGATTTTGGTATTTTTTGAAAAAGGGCAAGTTGGACCCGACGGGGGTTGCCTACGTATCTCACATCCGGTGAGAATCAAACCCGCGTAGTTCGGTCCGTCAAAACAAACTATTTTTCTTTTATTGACCGACAGAGGAAACACATTTGTTAAGAAAACCATTTTGTTGGCGGAGTCAACCTTCCGTCGTCTTTTATTAGCAAACTAAATTATCGATTTGTTGGGTAAAGCACATTTTGTATTTTCCGAAAAATATCTATTTCTCCATACTGTTTCCTTTTGTTTTTCGTTTTTCTTCAGTATTTAAAAGCCGGTCAGCATGCAAGTTCGAATAAATGCTTAAAACAAACAGGATGCAGCAGGATGGTCTTTTGATTTCAGGTCACCTGTCCTAGATGAACTCAACCCCCGTGTCGAGTCCCCTAAGTCAAATGCAACATGATGCAAATAAGCGTTCCTACTAGGGATCCGGCATGAAGTCACGTTATTCTAAGTTCAAAACCTGGGTATGTGTTCTAGACTGTGTACCCAAGCGGACAACTCGGGCTGAGGAAGGAGCTCCTTTCCGGGAACCAAAAGGCCAACCGGCTTAGAAACTTGTCCGGCCTCTTTTTCTTATTTTTGGTATTGACACTAACAGAAAGGGGAGTCTCAACCAGTAAGCACATCCCCAGAGATAAGAAGAGAAGGGTTTTCGGCACAATTTTATATATACAGTTCACGCAATATCAAAGCGGTAATCATGTAGCACATTAATCAAAACATATAATGAAATCAGATATAAGCAAAAATAGCAATTTTACTGAGCTCGAATTCTTAAACCCCGAACCGAAGTTCCGGGTTACTTGTCCCCAGCAGAGTCGCCAGAGCTGTCACACCTCCTTTTTTCGCACATAAAGTAAATGTAAATGTGCCACGGTTTAATATTACACCCCGAGAAGGGATATAATAATAATCAGTGAAGGAGTTTTTCCACTTAAAGGACAATCGGAACGGGATCAAATTATCTAATTATTCAGAGTCGCCACTTGGAAAAATAATGGTGTCCCAAGTCACCGGT